>PVJN01030710.1:0-25388 GCA_004026805.1 Lasiurus borealis | reverse complement strand
CAAGGTTATCAATGGGAAAATTTCACAAATTTTTTCATAGGTCGAGTTAATGTCAGGAAGTTCTTCCCTTTATCTAGCATGAACCCTTCTTATACAAAGAAAATTTTTTGTATATTTTTTGAACACTAACTCAGGCACTGGACTTAAAATTCCAGATCTATCACTTTTAATTGTAGTACCTTAAGCAAACAAGTTACCTAATGTTTCTTTGCCCCTAGAAATGGGGAGAATACCTACCTCACAGGGTTGTTGTGAAGAGTAAATCAATAAAGTGAAGGCTAAATCAACTAATCTGCGTACAGCATTTAGAAACTACCCTTGCATAAATCAGTAAATGTTTACCACTAGCATTTTATCTTTAGAGATGGAATTAGCTTATTTTTTGTCTCCCCAATTAAGAATAAATAGTCCATAAAGGCAGGTGGTTTTTCTGTTTTGTTCCCTGCTTTGTGCCCACCATCAACAATAATTCTTGACACAAAAGTGGTGCTCAAAATATTCACTTAATAAACCAACCAACCACTGATCACGTGCCCCTTTATACTAAAAGACAGTAATGGCATCTTTTCAAAGCCCTAAAGACATAGTTTAGTATCTGGCAAACAGTTAGGGGAAAAAAAGAATTGGTGCCAATCTCTTCTTTAAAAAGACAAACATCAGCAACATACATTTCTTCAGTGTTTTAACTTGCCTAGATCTGGCATTTACCAGTTATAAGGCTCAGGGAAATCACTCCACTTGAACCTCAGTTCCCTCTTTTCAGTGGAAAAGAGTAACTCCTTCAAAGGAATGTTGAAACCTTTTTTTAAAGTGATGCATACATCTCAACACCAGGAAGACAAACAATCCAACTAAAAAATGGGCAAAAGACTTGAATAGACACTTCTCCAAAGAAGACATACAGATAATCAACAGACATAAGAAAAAAATGCTCAATATCGCTAATCATCAGAGAGATGCAAATTAAAACTACGGTAAGAAATCACCTCAGACTTGCCAGAATGGCTACCATCAAAACAACAGACAACAAATGTTGGTGAGCATGTGCAGAAAAGGGAACTCTCAGGCACTGTGGGAGGAAATGCAAACTGGTACAGCCACTGTGGAAAAGTAGAATGGCATTTCCTCAAAAACTTAAAAAGGCATTTTGACCCAGTCATCTCGCTTCCGGGAATATAGCCTAAGAATCCCGAAACACCAATTCAGAAGAATACATGTGTTCACAGCAGTGTTATTTACAATAGCCAAGATCTGGAAACAGCCCAAGTGCTTATCAGTAGGTTAATGGATAGAAAAGCAGAGTACCATTTACACAATGGAATACTATGCGGCCATAAAAAAGAAGGAACTCTTACTTTTTGTGATAGCATGAACCTAGAAATTCTTATGCTAAGTAAAATAAGTCAGTCAGAGAAAGACAAACACCATGAAATGCCATCTAATGAACTGAGGAACAAAACAGAAACAGAGACACGGATACTTGGAACAGACTGACAACAGCAGAGAGGAGAGAGAGGGAACTGGATGAAAGAAGGTGCACAGATAACAATGTGGTGATGGTCAGAAGTACCGGAGGATAAGGGCTGCGTGGAGATGGGCAAAGAGGGACCAATGGGGACATATGTAATAGTGTCAACAATTAAAATAAAGTAAAAAAAAAAAAAAAAGCACAGAACAGCATCTAGATTAAAGTTTGTACTCTATTTTATCTAAATATATATCTAAATGCAAACTCTGGTCTTTCACATTGGGCAGTAGGCAGTCACTGTGCACTCATACTGTCTAGGCTTAAACTGAGGAAGTTGTCCTAAAGGGGTTTCAGAAAAAATAGATATTGTACATTTTAAGTTTCATCAGCATGGCAAATTCTGCAATCCCCCAAATCTCCCTTCCAGAATTTATGTGAAAAGAATATAGGATTGTGTTCTGTATATTTTGAAAGTAAAATAAAGCGTCCAAGTTATATCTAACTTACATATATCCAATTTAATAGAGAACCAAAAAGACCAGCAAGTATATGACATTAGATTTAATAGTAAATATTTTGAAAAGTGACCCTATTGATAACACAACCACATCATTTAGCAGGAGAAAAAGTTTATTCATATTTTTACAATAGTGACATCTAAATTTCTAAAGTTCAACTTCATTAATCTGCTTACTATTAATTTCCCAGCACTAAAATAAATGTCCAGTCAAAAATTATGACAAAATTCAGGTAATAAGAACACCATATTAATAGATTTTTAGTAGTAACAATACACACATCCTTATTTTTTACTACTGGCAAGTAGTTGTTGGCAAAGCTCTAATTCATTCTTAAGTTACAGAAATAAATAATTTTACCATTGACTCAAATAAGAAAGTGGAGATTAACTAGTTTTATTGCAGTACCAGAGTAAACTGACAAGCAAACTCTTTCTAAATTTCATAGCAGAGTTGAAATTAGCTTTATTCTGAAAATACAAAATTATGAATGTTAAAACAAGAATAGACCTTATCTACTATAAGCGCCACCAATTCTACAGCAATGTAAGTTTCATCACTTGACATCCAGAGATTAGGTTTTCAAGATTTGTAGGCTAAACAATCATATAGCCAAAATCCCTGGTGTTCTAAGTG
The DNA here is from genome assembly GCA_004026805.1 of Lasiurus borealis. NCBI lineage: Eukaryota > Metazoa > Chordata > Mammalia > Chiroptera > Vespertilionidae > Lasiurus > Lasiurus borealis. Next base: position 22,766 of record PVJN01030710.1, on the reverse strand, counting down.
AGAACACCTACTGAGAGGTTAAGCGACTGACTGGTTTCTACTCCTCTCCCAAACAGAAACGAGTAGCCAGAGGCAGTGCAGGTCAGAACTGGTTTTCTTTACTTTATAGAAAAATCCCCATTATCAGAAAAATTGGGAATATTGTTCTTCCATTTAGTATCCTGTGATCTACGCGATTATCTTTAGTTTTTAAAAAGATACACTAGAGATCACAAATCCCACTTCTGCTAATTTCCGGTCACCATCTTCTATAGGTGAAGCTGAATCATGAAGGAGGAGGTGAGCACAGTGGTTGTACACAATATATGTCACCATTCATTAAGTCTTCATTGGAAAACTTTGGGATGTGACACAAGCACCAGCTTACACAAGAGAAAAACACAAACTAAGTTACCAGCAACAGGAATGATGAATCACCCAACTTGAGCTAAAAAGAAACAAAAGTGTACCACTAACTATACTGTATCTGAGTGAGTGATAGGGAGGCTTTTTGTTAAAATTGCATGCTTTCCCCAGTTTTATACTCTCATTTTGTAATAAAATTTAATAAGCCTGGTAATCACTTCAAGGCAACATTTGAGTTTGGATGAACTTAAAGCATCCCTATATAACACTCCAGACTTACATGGTAACTTGCTAGTTACCCACGATTAACAAATGCTCCACATGTTTTTTTGCACGCGTTATGTGAAAATGAAACACATTTTCACATTTTTAACTCAACAAAAAAACACACAACAAAACCACACACACACACACACACACACACAAATCCCTCTATTTAGATAAGCACACAAGTAGAAAAATGACCTTAAGCTTAACCTTAAACAGATATATATATACATATGTGTATATATATATATATATATACACATATGTATATATACGTATATATATATGTATGTATATGTATATATGGCAAAGGGGGGTGGGGGAATCCATCACTATTCAGGTTACAGGCGGACGTTCCCAAAGCAGAGTGGAGGCGCAGGGAAGGCTCCTAAACCCGAGGGCTCCCGGACAAGTGCAGAGCGATCCCTCGCGTCTTCCGCACCCCGCCACCCTCGGCGGCTCCGCGGAGCGGCTGGGCCACAACCTACAGCCTTCGTCGCGGAGCCCCAGCCTGTCTCGGGGGTGCAGTGCCAACTGCTGGGGGGAACGGGCTGAATGGCCGGCCGCGCTGTGCCACTCAGGGACGCCAGACAAGGACCCTTTCCCACCCCTAACCGGAATCGCAGCGCTGGGTGTGTGTGCAGGACGGCATTTCTCAGGAAGGCTCCCGAAGACAAGGCTGCGAGTCGGGAACCCGCCCCGCGCCGGGAGTGGGACTGACACCAGGCCCCCGCGGCCCGCACCCCGCGCCCAGACCGCGCGCCGCCGCGCCGCCCTCACTCCGGAAACAGGGGGAGACCCCCCGCCCGGGCCACCCGCTGCCCCCGGCCCGAGACCCTCACCCTGGTGATTGAACAGTCTCCAAATCCTGGTGAAGAGAATTCCCATCCTCGGGCAGCGGACCCCCGCCAGCCACCACCCCGTCCGCCTGGCCTCCCTGCACTTAGGCTGCTCGGGAGGAGAGAGACGCGCCGCAGCCTTCGCTTCTGCTGCCGCTGCTCCCGCGCTGGCCGCCGGCCCGCTTCCTAGGAACCGGAGGGAGCCCGAAGCCCAGGCCGCCTGGCCGCGCGCGAGGGCCCGCCGCTGCCGCCGCGGCACCCGCCTGGCTCGGGGACATCGCCGCCGCGTAGTCTGCGGCGAGCCTCGCGGGCCACCGTCCTCCCCCAGCTCCTCCTGGGCCGCCGCGGTGGCGGCGACCGCGCGGGCGGGGGAGCGAGGGGCGGGGCGAGCGGGGCCGGAGAGCGCAGGCGCGCGGCCGAGGGGCGGGGCCTGGGGAAGGGCTCTCCCCAAACCCTCGCTTCACAGGGGGACCTGTAGGCGGCGGTCTAGGCAATGCGGACCGCGGAGCTGGGGCCGGACCCTCCACTGCTGAGGTTTCCCCGCTGAATTTTGAGCTTTGCTTTCTTTCACAGAACCATAATATAAACATGATATTGATGCCCAGTGCCCGCTTCACACACACTACACCGCAGGCCATAAATCCTGCACACAAAGACATACTGTTCTGCAGGACTTGGGGACTTAGCATCTTCCCATCAAAGCTCTTTCCACGCCCGGTGGCTGCCCTTACCTAGGCAGTGGTCTTATGGCCATCTTTGATCTTCAGGTTCTGATCTTTCCATCTTCCTCCACTTGCCCTAATCAATAATTTCGATCAAGTTACTCCAATGTTTGAAAATCATGAGGGGCAAGAAAGCTGTTTGAGCAGGAGTCAAAACACCTTAGATATTCCTTGTACTCCTAACTGTCCTTTCCAGCTGTAATTTCCATTGTTCCAAGCTGATTAAACAGCTGATCAAATGTTCTCTCTGCTTTTTCAGTCTTCTTACCTATACACCTTGAACAACAGTGTCCTGTGCTAAGCAAATCTGACATCGTATAAGCAACCCTCTATTGTGGGATATTTAGTTGAAAATTAGAATGTAAGTGAATCAATCGGTAACTTGATATCATAGTTCTTGTCCTATGTGTTATTTTTTTAAATCATTTAAAAGTTTTTTCTATTACAGTTCACATATAACATTATATTAGTTTCAGGTGTACACCAGTGATTATACATTATATAACATACTAAGTGATCATCCCCATAAATCTCATACCATATGGCACCATACTTAATTATTGGGATATCATTTATTATCTTCCCTCTGCTATACTTTACAACCCCATGACTATTCTATAACAATCCATTTGTAGGTACTTCATCCCTTCACTTTTTTTCACCCAACCCTCCTCCAATCTGGCAACCATCAAAATGTTCTTTTTTTTAATAAAAAAAAAGAATTTATTGGGGTAACACTGATTTGCAAAAGCATACAGGTTTCAAGTGTACAAGTTAATAAAACATCATCTGTATACTGCATCGTGTGCCCATCGCCCCCATTTTCCCCACCTTTTCCCTCTTTCTATCACCAAACTGTTGTCTGTGTCTATGTGTTATATCTAATTATAGATATAGGTATAAATATAGAGTTAGGTGTGGTTTTTTCTTAATCCCTTCACTTTCTTTCATCTGGCAACAGCTGTCAGTCTGTTTAATGTATCCAGGCCTCTGTTTCTTTTTTTTTTTCCCATTGGTTTGTTTTGGTCATTAGATTCCACATATAAGTGAGATCATATGGTATTTGTCTTTCGCTGACTGTATTATTTCACTTAGCATAATAATCTCCAAGTCCACCTATGCTGTCGCAAAAGGCAAACATTTCTTCTTTTTTTATGGTCAGCTAGTATTCCATTGCGTAAATATACCACTGCTTTTTAATCTACTTCTCTACTAACTGGCACTTGTGCTGTTTTCAGATGTTGGCTATTGTGATAATGCTACAATGAATATAGGGGTGCATTTATTCTTTTAAATTAATGTTTTGGGTTTCTTAGGCTATATTCCAAGAAGTGGGATCTCTGGGTCAAAAGGCAGTTCCATTTTTAATTTTTTGAGGAAATGTCATATTGTTTTTCCACATGGTTACACCAATCTGCATTTCCACCAATAGTGCACCAAGATTCCTTTCCCTCCACATGCTCACCAGCACTTGTCATGATAGCCAATCTGACAGGTCTGAGGTGATGCCTCATTGTGGTTTTAATTTTATGATTAGTGACATTAAATGTGTGTGGGTTTTTTCTGTCTTTTAGCTATCTCTATGTCCTTTTGAAGCAGTACTAGTATCTATTCAGGTACTTTCCCAATTTTTAATTGGGTTGTTTGTCTTTCTGGTATTGTTAAGTTTTATATATATTTTGTAAATTAACCCTTATCAGATGTATCATTGGCAAATACCTTTTCCATTCAGTGGGTGTCCTTTTCAATTTGTTGATGGTTTCTTTTGCTATGCAAAAGCTTTTAAGTTTGATGTAGTCTCTTTTGTTTGTTTTCCCTTGTTAACTTTGCTCAAGGAGATATATCAGCAAACATAAGAGATGTCTGAGATTTTACTGCCTATGTTTTTTTCTGGGTTGTTTATGGTTTCATGCCTTATATTTAAGTCTTTTATACATTTTGAGTTTAATCTTATGTATGGTGTAAATTTGTGGTGTAGTTTCACATTTTTGTATGTACCTGTCCAATTTTCCAAATACCATATATTGAAGAAACTGTTCTTATACCATTGTATGCTCTTGCCTTCTTTGTCAAATATTAATTGATGTCAGAGAGGAAGAGAGAAACATCAATGATGAAAGAGAATCATTGATCAGCTGCCTCCTGTGTGATCCCTACTGGGGATTAAGCCCACAACCCATGCATATACCCTGACCAGGAATCAAACTGCAACCTCCTGGTTCATAGGCTGACACTAAAACATAGGCTGACACTAAACCCCACCGGCCAGGCTGTTCATGTTTTTGATCTTTTTAAAAAATATATATATTTTTATAGATTTCAGAGAGGAAAGGAGAGGGGAAGAGAGAGATAGAAACATCTGTGATGAGAATCATTGATCAGCTGACTCCTGCATACCTCCTACTGGGGATCGAGCCCACAACTCAGCCTGTGCACCTGACCAGAATCAAACCCAGGACCCTTCAATCCATAGGCCGATGCTCTATCCACTGAGCAAACCAGCCAAGGCATTGACCTTTTTTTTCCCCCTTTTCTCTTTAAAGACCCTTTTACATATCATAAAATACTGTGGTGATGAACTCCTTTTGCATTTCTTATCTGGAAAGCTCTTTATATGCCGTCCAGTTCTAAATAATAGCTTGCTGGATGGAGTATGTGTTATTTTTTTTTTTAACTGGCCAAATTACTGAACCTCTTTATGCCTCAATTTTCACATATGTAAAAGCAGAGGATTTGTGTCTGAGGTCTTTGATTCTGGGTCACCTGATAACTATAATAATTAGTCTCTACTCTTGTTAGAGGCAATAAGTGGGGGAAAAAAACAAGTTGTGTACTTCATCTTCACAAAGAAGCCCCCAAAAGCTCCCTCCATTCTCTTCTATTCTCATTAATTTTGGTTTAAAAGAAGACAAAGAGCCCAGCTGGTTTGGCTCTGGTTGAGCATTGACCTATGAACCAGGAGGTTATGGTTTGATTCCCAGTCAGGGCACATGCCCAGGTTTCAGGCTTGATTAGCAGTGTGGGGCATGTAGGAGACAGCCAATCACTCTCTCTCCTTTCTTCTCTGGAAAAAAAACAACACAAAGAAGAGGTGTGTGTGTGTGTGTGTGTGTGTGTGTGTGTGTGTGTGGTGGGGGGCTGTAAGAGGCATTTTGAACTGCTTTGCTCCCCTTCTCCAAGAGTTGAACGAAATTTTAAATAATCCTCAATAAACTACACCTTAACACTTCACCTTTCTTAGTCATACACTATCTTATCTCAACATATATAAAAAAAAGTGTAGCATATGAGTAAGACCTCAGGCAGCCTACAGATTGTCTTAGTTGTCTGAGCTAGAAAACTCGTACTGTAAAACAAAGTACAGCAATAAGGACTGAAACTTGCCTCTTTAAAAAAAAAAACTGCAAGAAAAGTATTTTTCTTTTGGGGCTTGTGGTTAAAAAGTCTAAGTTTAGAATAGACATGTGAAGGGAAAGAAAATTAGCATGTTAATTCACTGAGGAATAAAGTGAAGAAATAAAATGTACTTACAATGGTTAAGCTGCTAAATTACTAAAATCAAGTAGGTTGAGGTATGAGGAAACAATTCTATTCTTGTTTTGACTAGCCTGAAACCTGGATATATATCAAACCTCCAGATAATCCTTAGATCACCCTGAAGGACTAAGAAAAGAATGTTCACATATCCAATCCACCTGATATCCATTATCCAAACCATGGCTCACCTAGATGATTATTATCTCAGACCATTTCAGAGGCTAAGAATGTAGGACTCACTGCTTGTGGGAATGTAACTGGTACAGCCACTATGGAATTTTCCAACAAGATGGAGATTCCTAAAAAAATTAAGAATAGAGTTATCATGTGACCAGCAAACTCTCTTCTGGGTATCTACCCCCCAAAATTGAAAACATTTATTCGTAAAGACATATGTATCTTTATCTTCATTGCAGCATTATTCATGGTGGCCAAGACATGAAACAACCAAAGTGTCCTTTGATAGATGATTGCATAAAGGATACACACACACACATACACACACACACACACACACACGATGGAATACTACTCAGCTATCACAAAAGATGAAATACTGCCATTTGCAACAATATGGACGGATCTTAAGAATACCATGCTAAGCAAAGTAAGTCAGATGGAAAAAGTCAAGAACCATATGATTTCATACATATGTGAGATATTAAACTGAAAGCAACAAAAGGACAAACAAGACAAAAACTCATAGACAAAGACAACGATACGGTGGTTACCAGAGGAGAGGAGAGGGAGGGAAAGTACAAAATGGTAAAGGGGTAAAATATATGGCGATGGAAAGAGAACTGACTGGGTGGTAAATATACAATGCAATATACAGATGATGTATTGTATAGAATTATATACTTGAAAGCTATATGATTTTATTAACCGATGTCACTCCAATAAAATTTCAAACAAAAGTGATTCTTCTTAAGAATGTAATTTCTGCTGTAAGAACTCTCTGCTTTTCTTTTTTCTTCGGCACACTCTAGATATTTCCTTATTGTGTTTCTGGTTTGCAGCCTCTAAGAGCCTTGAGAAAATCTTAATCAATTATTTCTAACAAAGGCTCTTTTTTTTAATTCCTTCGACATACATGGTGTTAGCATCATGGGATCCAAACAATACTTTGCTTTAGTTCCAGTGCCACTGTTGGGTTTGAGCAAGGCAACTGCTCAAGCTCCTTGTTGCTCTGTCATCTCCCCAACATCTCTGGGATTCCAGTTATGAGTCCTCTGATCCTGGGTGCCCTATTTTTAAGCTCATTACAGAGGGAAAATCCAATTCTGGAATGCCGATTGGATTTATGGTCCATCCTCTGCTAAGTATTTGTCTAAATGAACCCTGATATAAAGGACAATTTGGAGTTAGAGTGGCCCCTCTGGGGATCTTTTGAGATTCTGAATTCAGTATATTTACCTGCACAATTAGAATATCTTAGAAATGTTAAACAAGAGGAAGGAGAAGAGTTTTTTCAATTGGTATGTACAGACCTCTAAGAAATTGAATGATTCAAAGATAGACAACATCTCTTTTGTCTGGCTGTGTCAGCTTTCAGGGAAATTTTTCTTTAAAATTTTCCTCTAACAAGTTTTCTAGAACTTTCTTCCCAGGAACTGTAGTTGGTTATATATACAAAAAACATTTTAGTCCCTCCTCTTGTGCCATTTAATAAAATGAACCAATTTAGCCAAAATAATTTAAAGTTCTAATGGTCACTAAGGTAAAACGTTAAGTCCATCTAAGGGGCCTTCCTTAAAGAGAGAATTCCAAACCTCTCTGAAGACAACAAAATTCATTCTTTGATATTTAGAAGCTTCTAAAAGACATATTGACATTTTTAAAAAAGATACTAAAAGGAGTTTAAAAGAAACTTTGGCCAATTGAGCAGGTGCTTTAAAATATTACTATTCCTCCTGTTTGAAACCTGATAACGTATTTGAAAGGATTTGATGACTTTTAGATTAGAAAATTGGCTCAATTGGAAGCTGAAGATTCAGAGCCTGATAGGATGTTTTAAAGGCCTCCTCCCTTAAACTGAAATAAAACTGTTACCCAGAGGGAAAGAAGAACATTAAATGACCCAGTTGGATGGGTAGATCAACCTGTGGTGTCACTGAAGTTACAACCAAATTTGGGTGGAATTGAGAGTAGCTGGCCTTATCTTACAAATCTTTTGAAAACCAGAAATGCAGCTCTACAAGCAGTTCAAATTCCACCTTTCTTTACCATCCTCAATTCCCAAGATTGAAGAAAAAGTAGGAAAGAAGTTTTTAAAAAAATGTATATATATTTTTTATCGATTTCAGTGAGGAAGGGAGAGGGAGAGGGAAAGATAGAAACATCAATGATGAGAGAGAATTATTGATCAGCTGCTTCCTGCGCACTTCACACTGGGGACTGAGCCTGCAACCAGAACCTGTGAATCAACTATGACCTCCTGATTCATAGGCCAACACTCAACCACTGAACCATGCCAGCCAAGCAAGAAGGGTTTTACTTATTTATTTTAAATACTAGGAGCACAGTGCATGACTTGGTGCACCTTGAAAGGAACTGTGGGCTTCGAGGCTGTGGTGGGCACAGGGGTGGATCTCGGCCCATCCTCCACACCCCATCCAGTCCTTTCTACAGCGGCCCCAGTCTCCTCTCTGCCAGCAGCCCCCCTCCCATCACTGCCACTCCCACATGCTGACAGTGATGAGTGATCAGGGGCAGTGTCAGGCACCAGCAGCAGGTGCTGGTGGGGCCCAGGCTCTCAGCAGGTGTGAGCATTGGGCAGGACCATGGCATGCAAGAGCAAAGAATTTTCAGTAACCACCAGAGGCTCACCCCAATGACAGCCACTAGCACCTGCCTTGGTCTGGTGCCTCCCCTTACCTGATCCACCATCCCACTGTGGATGCCCGCCATGTTCCTTGCATGCTCCCTGGTGGTCAGCATATGTTATAGCGACAAATTGGTTTTTCTGCCATTCAGTCTATTTGCATATTAGGATTTTATATATATATATATATATTTTTTCTTCTTGATTTCAGAGAGGAAGAGGGAGAGATAGAAACATTAATAATGAGAGAGAGTTTGGCTCAGTGGATAGAGCGTCAGCCTGCAGACCGGAGGGTCCCGGGTTCAATTCCAATCAAGGGCATGTACCTTGGTTGTGGGCACATCCCCAGTCAGGGGTGTGCAGGAGGCATCTGATTGATATTTCTAATTCTCTATCCCTCTCCCTTTCTCTCTGTAAAAAATTAATAAAATATATATTTTTAAAAATAATGTGAGAGAATGACTGATCGGATGACTCCTGCACATCTCCTATTGGGGATTGAGCCTGAAACCCAGGCATGTGCCCTGACCAGAATTAAACTTGGGACCCTTCAGTCCACAGGCCAATGCTTTATCCACTGATCCAAACTGGCTAGGGTGCAAGAAAGGTTTTTTAAAGAACAAATTGCTGCTCTGGCTTCAGGTTCCTTGCCAAGAAAAAATACAAATCTTAATTGTCTTCACTACACATATTAATAAGAAAAAGGTTTATACAACTGAATGAATAAACTTAACTTATTCCAACTGTTATAAATTAGTGGGATTTTTTAAAACTTTATTATACCTATCTCAGGGCTGAAATTTTAAAAAGAAACCATCAGGTCTCTGATTGCATCTGTTTATATATGTGTATGTATGTTTACCTCTGGAGGATATTGCTAGAATTGGTTTGTAAAAATCGCTGTTTAATTGGTTTAAAGAAATTAAGTACTTATATAAAAACTAGAGGCCTGGTGCACGAAATTGTGCACAGGTAGGTTCCTCAGCCTGGCTGGTGATCGGGGCCTATCATGGCCTCCTCTTCCAGTCCCAAATGGGGCCAATCCCCAGGGGGAGGAACCACGGGAGGTTGGCCAGCTGGCTAGAGGGACTGCAGGAGGTTGGTTGGCTGTAGGAGGTTGGCTGTGGGAGTGCACTGACCACTAGGAGGCAGCTCCTGCATTGAGCGTTTGCCCCCTGCTGGTCAGTGCACATCATAGTGACTGATGGACCTGTTGATTGGTTGACCAATGGTTGCTTAGGTTTACATATATATATATATATATATATTCTCATAAATATAATAGAAACTTAATGCTTTTCAGGATCATGTGTTCTGAAAAAATATTTAAGGTGAAAGCTGGTTTGCGTTTGGGGTAGTTAAATAGGCATGTCTTTAGGGTTATAATACTTTATTCTATTTGGGTTTATTGGTGAAATAAGTTCATGTTATCTTGGTTGTCAAACTTGTCAGCGAGAAAAATAACTTAGGACAATGACGTGGTTGTAACTATCCCACACATAATTATTAAGAACAAGTGAAACAAATAGATATAGATTGGGTAGGTTTTTAGGTGAACTTTTTGGCATTGTTTATCTTTTATGGCATGTCTACTTACTTCCTCCAAATCTTTTGGTAACTTGAAACATTAGAGTTTTGACAAATTAAAAAAATGATGAATCAAAGTGAAATCTTTGAATATCTAGATCATTTCCACATAAGGTAAAATACTGAAACATTAATTCTTAAATAAGCTTAAGTTTTCATTTGACTTCTTATTGCAGAAAAATTAGATACACTTGAATTTGTTAACTAACATGTATTGTGCTTTGTTCAGAAAGCACATGTTTCTAAAAAATTATGAAATGTATTTGCCAGTATTTCTTCTCCAGGAAAACACTTGATGGCAGATGAAGCGGTGCTTTGGCAGGGCCCAGGAATGAGGGGCTGCAGAAGGTTCATGGAGGAGTTGACAGCCACATCCAGGGCCCAGGTTGAGACCAGGGTCTGGGCAGGATGAGCTCATAGAGGCAAAGCCAAGGACAAAGTTTGGATCCCCATTACCAAGCTGGTCAAGGACATGAAGATCAAGTCCCTGGAGGAGATCTGCTTCTCCCTGCCCATCAAGAAATCTGAGGTTATTGACTTCTTACTAAGGGTGTCCCTCAAGGACGAGGTTTTGCAGATTATGCTGGTGCAAAAGTAGACCTGCACTACCAGAGGACACATTCAAAGCATTTGTGGCCATTGGGGACTGCAGTGGGCAAGTCGGCCTCGGTGTTAAGTGTCCCAAGGAAATAGCCACTGCCATCCGTGGGGCCATCTTCCTGGTCAGGCTCTCTATTGTCCCTGTGCAGGGAAGCTGGGCGGTGGGGAGGGGTGGGTGGAGGGAGACAGGCGCACAAGATAAGCAAATCCCGCCCTCTTCCGGCTACAGTACCACTCTGGGCAACTTCGCCAAGGCCACCTTTGATGCAATCTCCTAGACCTATAGTTACCTCTCCCTTGTATGTATTCAACAAGCCTCCCTATCAGGCCATCTAATAAAAAACCCACACCAGAGTTTCTGTGAATAGGACCCAGGCTCTAGCTATGGTCATTACATAAGTTTATACAAGAAAAGCAAAGTGAATTAAGCCTGTTAAAACAAAACAAAAGCTATATATATTTTCCAGTAAAAGAGCCTTTGTTTTCAGAGGTTATAAAATGTATTCATAAATTTTCCAGTCTCAAGAATGCTAATTACTTACTTCTTAATTGTCCTTAGAAATTAAGGTTTCCAATTTTCATTAATATGAAAGTTAAGAATTGTCATTAATATGGAAGGAAATAATATGTGTTTTCAGTAAAAGAAGCTATAAGGTATGAAATTGCATTTTTGAAAAAAGTTTTGTGAAAAGGAATCTTGGCAAAGAAATTTTATGTGTGATCAGCTGAATAAGATTGAATAAATGTTAGGATTTAAAAAAATAAACTTGATATCAATATCATACTAAATCTAATATCCTTTCATCTGTTAAAAGGACAAGTTTTCTTAGATGACTGATCTGCTCTTGATAAGATATTATGAAGATGTTCTGTCAAGAAAGCAAAAATTTTGTTTTATCAAAATAATTTCTGTGTTTTATGTTGCCATAATCAGGTCTTTAATTTGTTCAGAGAATAGGAAAATGTAACCCCTAAACAAAAGAAAAATCACTCCAGAGAAACAGACCTAGGAAGTTAAGTGATTACCCCAAGCTCATAGCTAGTTCCTTCCTGATCTAGGCTTTGAACCCAGGGAAGAGTTAGAGCCCACGATGTAACTACTATTCTTAATTGGCATGTTGTATGACAGGACAAGCTCGATGTTTCTACAATCCATCTTATTAGTGCAGGTGTGCTGGTGATAAAAAAGTGGCATCAGGCATACAGCCAAGTTGATGGAGTGATTATTGGTTGAAATGCCTTGCTAACTGGGCCAGGCTTATACAGTACTTCAATAACTGAGGTGCCATTCATTCAGGTCAACATTTATTGTATTCCAGAGATTCTTTCATATGCTTCAGGTAACTATCAGCTTACAAGCATAAAAGTACTTTAGAGAGCCGATTAGGTGGCTCAGTTGGTTGGAGTATTGTCTGTACACCAAAAAGGCTGCAGGTTCTATTCCCAGTCAGAGCACATACCTCAGTTGCAGATTCAATCCTCCATTCAGATTCATATGGGAGGCAACCGGCCAATGTTTCTCTCTCATATCAATGTTTCTCTCTCTCTCTCTCTCTCCCCTTCCTCTCTCTAAAAATCAATAAACATATCCTCTGGTGAGGATTTAAAAAAAAAATTTAAAGAAGTACTTTAGTGAGCAAAGTTCCAATGAGCTTTGGTTTCTTTGTTTGAAGTTGGATCTAATAATCTTTGCCCTGCCTATTTCCCAGGGCAGTCAGATGGAATAAATGTGATGAAGTTTGTGAAATAACCTGGCTTCAATAAATTACTGTATAATTTTAATGCAACGATAATGATCAACATAGTACACATTTCTTTTCAACTTCTTGGACTCTGCAATTAGAGAAAAGCCAAATGCTGATCAAGTTGTAACATGGACAATTGACACTGAGCACACAAAATTCAAGCCATAAGCCATATGGAATTCTACAGATACAGAATACCTTTGGAAATAACTGATAACTGCTATGATAAATTACTTAGAGGTTTTCTTGTGAACAATGCGGTTTATCTAGTTTGTTTTCCTATACTGTATTCAATCCTATACCACTCTAAATTATTCTATCTCATGTGTGTATGCATGTAACTTACAAGTACTTTCCTAATACAGTCCTTTTAGCACCTGACAGAGTAGTCAGGAAATAGTCATTTAAATGAATCTGTGTTGCCCTGGCCAGTGTGACTCAGTTGGTTGAGTGTTGTCTAGTGCACCAAAAGGTCACTGGTTCAGTTCCAATCAGGTACATACCCAGGTCATGCAGGTTTGATCCAAAGTTGGGCTGCATACAATTGGCAACCGATCAATGTTTCTTTTTCACTTCAATGTTTCTCTCTCTCTCCCTTTCTTAAATTTTTTTTAATCAATAAAAGCACATACTTAATTGAATACGTGTTTTCAGGGTAAATAGACTTTTGCTTTGTCTACGAGAAATAATATAAAGGAGAGGTATAATGCTGGTTTCAGTGTTTTTTCATTTATTATATAAAAGAAAAAAAAATAATGCAGTTGGTTTGTACACATTGAAATTCCATAAAACAAATCCATAGAAATTAGGATACTATATGCATGCATTCTGCATTTTCTTTGTTAAATGTTTTGGTTCACAAAAATAACAACACATTTTTTTCCTTTAAAGCCACTAGAGCAGAGGGAGATCAAAACATGCAGCACGGTACACATTTGCATAGTATATGTTACCCAGCATGCCTTGTAGAATGCTACACATTCACTTATATAAGAAAAAATAAAAGGGTTTAAATTATCAAAATAATAGCTAAAGTTTAAAGAAAGGAAGAAAATTACTTGACAAAGGTGGAATCTCCCCCCACCACCCCCCCACCACACTTTGTAGCTGGCAATATAGCAGTGGCTTGGGATATCAACTGCCCTCAGGATAGTAGGGAACATCTTTTTATATCCAGTTGCCATTTTTATTTGTGGTTTTTGTAAGTTTCTTTTTTTCCCTCCTGCCACCCCTAAAAAGCAAACAAACAAACAAGCAGCTAACGGCTTTAACTTATGTTTCAAAATAGTATTTAGTACAAACAGACTGAAGGATCCCTAAATACTTCTTAGTTTCTGGGACATTTTTATTTATCATTCTGACTTTAGACTGTGAAAAATAGAAGACATTTCAAACATGTCCGGAATTCGAGGAGCCCTATGAACTCACCTCTCTGTTACCATTTTGTAGTTGTGATTGAAGAAGAAATAAGAACAGTAAATATACTATGAATCTTATCACAAAATAAAATTTAATATGTTTCTGGAAGGGAATAAAGTATAATAAATTACATCCACCAATTGCAAGACTCTGAAGCAAATTGCTAGAAAAGTGTTAAGCAGCAAGTTAGAAAGATGATAAATGAAATAAGTCTGGTAAAACTTAGAACTAAATCTATATCCTTTTAAAAATACAATGCCAATTTTAACAGTGGAATTGTTATAAGTTTGTGCTATAACAAATGTGCTTCTTTCTCCTCAATCTATTTTTATATTATTGGCAAAATATATATCTTTTATAATTTTATACTGTACAATATAGGTTTTTGCTACATTATTTTTCTACTGTTAATGCAGATGAGAAGTAACAACATAGATTTATTTTGGCAATAAAATGCTTTCATTTTAATAACATCCGAGAAAATATTGTAAGGCATATGAAAAATAGTTTGCAACAGTATAGCATTAATGATCCTGCATCTTTAATACATCCTTTATGCATATAGGATGCACACTGATTTCGGTTAGAAGTGTGTAAAAGTGGCATGCAAGTAGGGCAAGAGTGGCCCCTACATAAATATAGACATAGCCATTTGTTTAGAAATTTAAGTGTTCAAAACATAACCAAGAACACTTACCAAGTATGGAAAGCCAGAGGCCAGCTATATTTGGTTCTTAAGTAGTTCTCATTTTAACTCCTTACAATTTTCAAAGAAGCATCAGTGCATTTCCAAAACCACTTTAAATTCATTAGAAACATTTTTTTACAATTTTCTGCACACATTTTACACACATCAAAAGAAAAAAGGAAAGTTTCATATGTAACTACGACTCCCCAAAACTCACTGCTACTCACTTATTTATACATTTTTGCATGGTTAGTGGGAGTTACAGCCCTTAGTCAAGATTATCTGATGAGATATTTCCTAGCCTTCTGATAATGTCCCTCAATTATATGAAGCATTTGGGATTAAATCATCCATAAGCAGTCAGAGATAACTGCTTTAAGAGGATGTATTTCATGCGAGAATGTTTTAAGAAAAGAAGAAACCTTTCAAAAGTAATTTTTGAATGCTGTAGCTCTCTGTCTGTCCATGTAAGCCAATGTTACTATTTTGACTAACTTGAAGTTTAAGTGAACAACAAAGAAGTTACCCTTGTTGTCTGACAGCTGTTGAATTGATAATGAGCATGATTGTCATTTGAAAGACTGTTCTGTGACCTACAGTCACAACTTGAGTAAGTAACTTAGTATGAACAATATTTAAAGGTATATGGAGTTAAGGAAAGAAATTTTATTACATAATTTCCTATAATGTTTTCCATTCATATAGTCATTAAATATGAATTTTATATAATTAAAAAGAAAATGACATGCAATATTGTCATGAAAGACAAAGGCAGAAATAGAAAAGAAATAAGGGTTACATTCCCATTTATTTGAAATATTTTATAATTTTTTTCAATGACATAGGAGTTCAAGAGAATGTATATCCTTACCCATCAAATGCCTAAGTATCCACAGGAGAAGCTAAAGTCCAACAAAATGTGAATTTACAAACCAGCTGCACTTAAACATCAAGTATCTGGATCTACTATCTTTCAGACTTAGAGCTAGATGTTATAATAAGTTGCACACAAAGATAATTCCCTTGCAGTTTGATTTGCTCCTTATGATGAATGACATTAAATTAACCTTGCTTCCTAATAAATTTTGAACCTATTCAAAGAAAACTCCACTAATGTGGAAGAAATGAAAGGGTGACAAGAGCATTTTGGAATAGTTTAAAGTCTAAAGGGAAGGTATATTTTATCAATTTATGTATTTAGCTTTGCTGCAAGTTTAGCAGTAATAGTAATAAATTTGATCACTACTTATTGAAAAATATTTTTCTCTTTAAAGACTGTTTGTCTTCTCCAGAGAAGAGGTAGTATAAATATCAATATATAGGGCAATTACTATAGTGGAATTATATTGTTTTTATTCTTAGCAAATACCAAAATAAAATTGTATAACTAAGAAAATATACTAGCATGCAAATTAAGGTTGCCTAGCAATATTCTTAACTGACATCCTGGGTCTCAACAACATTTTATGATATGTTCATTCAAAGAGTTGAAATTTGCAAACCAGCTACTGGCATGATTTTCCTCTCTCCCTCCCTTTCATTGCCTAGCTCCTATTATGAATTTTAAGGCCCCCACACAATAGACAAGTTCAAGTATGCAGGTATGAAAAGAGGTTAACATTCCAAAAATACATTTTGCAAACAACAATAATAAATAAAATAACTGACAAATTATTTCAAGGGAACAAATAATTTGCTCAGAATTTGTGTTATATTTAAAAAATTCATTTCCTTAAGGACTAAGTGCAATGAAGTATCATCACATAATTAAGACTCTTATTAGGAAAGACTATCAGTCTAAATTAATAATTTTAATTTTCTTCCCAATAGAACTGTAAAAAGATAAGAGACTCATTAGTCATTTATAAACATTTCTAAGTGTTCCCTTAAGTATTGGAGTAAACAAGATCACATTGTTGAGTATAATATTGAAGTCATATTATAGCCTTGAGAATTAACATCAGTATTGACAAGTTGCATTCCTTTTTTACCAGGACAACATTTCCACTTCATCACATGAGTCTACATGATTACATGTTTAATGACTGAAATGACAGAATATGTAATTTTCATATTCTGAAATTACATATTACTAAAATCATCTGGTTTATACTACAAGTTAAAACAGCCTCAAAACATTATAAGACTTCTTTCTCCTCCTTATCATTTTCTATTTTCAAATGAAATCAGTTAAAAACAAAGTACTTGTAGAATATGTATTTTCCAAAGGTGCTTGATGTGCTTGGCAAAAATAAAACTTTTCATTTAGCATATATCTGTATTTTAGTATCATCTACACAATAAAGTCTAAGGCTTTAAAAAAAAGAAAAAATGCATCTCTTATTCATTGGAAGAAGATAAACATTACAAAAGGAATTGGGGGGAAATATTCCATATCTAAGTAAAATTTTAAATATATCCATCAAGAAAATATACATTATACCCTTTCCAAGATGGTTAGCTTTTGAGTAAGAATGCAAAGCAAAACACATATGGACACTTTATGGTAAGTGACATATTGGTTTGTGCAGATTTTGAATGGACCTCTCTCTTTATCAGCATGACATGGAAGACTTAGAAACAGGGCTTGAGAGGCCTTTAAAAACAAGTGATTTTTAAAAGTTTTAAAAATATGAAAATCTTGCTGACTAGGAAATATATGTAAATACTGTTATAGCTACCTGCCAGAAAATGTAAATATTTTAAAGTAGTTAAATGACCAGATTGCTAATGCTACTACAGAAAAAGCTGAACAGCTGTCTAGTCTAAATTCATACACCTTGGTGCACTCTTTGTAATTAAATACTGTAATGCACACGAACAAGAAACCAGTAAAGCATCTAGAAAAATGTTTTGGCTAATGTTTTCTTTCTCATGCAAATATGTGCTATACATGTAGTAAGTATATTTTTTTTTACTGGAAAATGCTCTTCTGTGCTCTAACAATGTAATGGCAGGTTATAGGTTTACTAAAGTGCATAATGGATACAGCTCTTTTAAATGTCTTAACTGAAAGTTCTTTAAGCTTCACTGGATGACAAAAGAACTTCATAAGCCAGTAACACATATTAACTTTTGGAATTTACTGAGCCCATACTCTTAGTTGTATCAAATATTTGAAATAACCTACATAATTATAGGCATCCTCATTATCAGCTAAACATAATGCAGTATGCACAGTGAACATGAGAGGAAGGAATGTGGGGAGTCATAATGGGATTTAACATATGTATAATTAATTAATCAAGAATATGAAACTTATTTTCATGGCCAGGAAATTTATGTAATTGGTGCATGCTTTGAGAGCCTAACTATTGAAAGGCTTGGTGGAGGGAATAAGATAATAGAAAATGAATTATTATTGTTTCCAAAAAATAGGTTTTATGACATGTACCAGTAGAAAAGGATTTTTATGCATGGTCCAATTGGGGCTTTAGAAAAATGCACGCATTGTAGACTTTTAGAAACAAGAGCCTTTTCCTAAAGACATTTATGTATTGTATAAAACGGTCAATTTCAATAATTTCTTGGATCATAGTGAATCTAAGTCTTCCTTAAAAATATAAGATAGAAGGTCACTAATTCCAAAATTATAGCCACTGGAAAAACTGTGAAGACTTAATATGTGAAGAGGAGTGTTGATTAGAAATAAGGCAGCTCAATCTCCAAATTCTTTATAATGCTTTGCAATAAAAATGCTGTAAGGTGGGTGAACAAATATGTTCTGAACGAGTTTCTTTTCATTGCAAGCTTTTACATTCATCACTGGTTTTCACATTTTCAATTAATTGTTTTGTACAAACCCATTATTCAATATCAAAATTGAATGTGTCTATATAAAACTAACATCCTTAGAATAATTATAAAGAATTTGGTGAAGGGCTAGAGTATTCAGATATTCAAAGACAGAGGTTGAGTGAGGCAATGAAAAATATTCAGTTGTGCCTAGTGGGAAATACTGAACCCGTGTTTGTGAAGTGGATGGAAAAATTCCCACCTGGAGGTGTTTAGCTTTGCACTCAGGAGGATCTGTGCCCATCCTTATTCCCTGACTTAAGATCCAGGATGTATGTAGTTGTGCTCAGATTAATTAAAGAGGAAACACCTATTTTCCATTTCACATAACCTGCTATGATTTGGCTTCCCTTTTCTCTCTCACTGCAAAAGAAATTTTGAGTTTTATTTTCCAACTTCAAATGAAGTACCAGTAGTGACTAAACTAAAAGCAAAACACTTTGAAACAACAGCTGTGCCAGGAAAGAAATAAAAAAAAATTAAAATATGAGAATATTGTATAATTTCTGTATTAACTTGAGATTCTTTTGGCACTATCAATACATTTGGTAAGTTTGAAAAGCCATTTTGGAAACATTAATGTATATTAAAATGTGTACACATTCCAACTTTAAGTGTAAATTTAGCTTCCAGCAAATAAATACCATAGCTGGTTTTGGCTTCTATTGGTATTTTGATATCCTCATTGGTATTTTTCAGATTTTTTTAATGGATCACCACATGCTCAAGTAAACTTTCTAGTCGATTCACCCAAATTCCAACAGGAATTGGTTTATAAATTGGTTCCAACTGGAACTGGTCATTTGGAATTTCCAGCATGGGAAATTATTTTATATGTGCCTTGATAAGTACCCTAAATTACAAATTGATGTGTCTACTAGTAAATCTAATGAAGAAAACAAAGGTACTGTTATGTAAATGTTGCACTTAAAAATATCTATATGATTGGGCATCAAATATCCATCTAGACTTAAGGGCATGATGTACTTTTTTTTTTTTGCCCCTTATTTAGCATTAAATGACAGCAGCCCATAAACACAGTAAATACTGTGCTATACTTGCCATGTCAAGATGATTGGTTTATCCTAGCAGTGCTATGGCAAATTGTCAACAGATGAATTTTTTTTTATTTATTTTTTGCTTCTTACAGACTCAAAGCCTATGTCGGGAGTCGTGGCTATATCCTCCAGGTGATCCTCGGTTCCTATGGGGTTTGTAACTGTCCTGGTATGAGTCAGGGTAATCTTCTTCCACAAGAGGATAATGATCTCGGCTATGCTGGGAACTGGAAGACAAGCGATTCCTGCTCTTCCGAGCCCTTTCATTGTGATAATTTTCATCAGAGGTCATTAGACTTCGTCTTTCAATGGGAGAGTTCTCTGTAGAATGGTTGCTGTGTCTCACACGCTGACTCTAAAAATATCAGAGAGTTCATTGATTAAATAATGTCAGACACTTTCATCTAGGACACATAAATGCATGTACAAACAGTAGGATCTATATAATAAGATGCCAGGTATCTGATATAATGAAGAATTTTGATGCACAAATGGTCTGCTCAAAATATCTCATTTTATTTATTTGGGACACATCATGCAAAAATGTCAAAAGTGCTGATAGTTTATGAATTTAATTATATAATGCTGCATTATTATGCTTCCTATTAAAATATAGAATTGAAAGTTAACTGTTGAATGGAACTCAAGATATTTAGGGAGGCTTAACAACTCCAATTCTGTTGTAAAAATGAGGATTATTTTACTATTGGGAAATATTTTCAGAATAGCATGATTAGTGCTCATAAAATAATGCATTTGTTTCTGTGCCCTACATAAAGGTAATATTCTTTCTGAAGGAGTATACAATTATATAGCCAACTAATTGGTACATTTACAAATCTTGCTTCTTCAACTGAAATGTCATGTAAAACTATCTTCAGATAAAAACTAAATTCCTCTAAAATCATTAATTGAAATTATCTACAGACATTTATTTAATGGCTCAGAAAATGTTATTCAACATTTTTCTTCCAATCATAGGAAAACATGTTTCATAGCTGTGAGTACCTGCTTAGGTTGTTCCCCTCTGTTAAGAAAAAGGATCGTGATAAAACCAAAGATTCAGATACGTTTCCTCTAAAAGACACTCACCTTCACACAGAAGGAAATTCACTCAACAGTCACAGCCTGTGCCTTTAATCTCAGCCAGGGTTTGGCAATTAAATGCCATCGTTACTAGGAGAAATAGGCCACCGGATAAAGGGCACCATATTAACTCAAGTGAAACTGGGAGAACCACTCTAGGTGGATTTCTTAGAGATGAGAATCAAGAGTATTGTCTTCATAGTTCAAGTATAACATTTCATTTCTATGTGCATCACAGAAACATATTGCTTCATGCATCACTTCTCATTTTACAATGTACTATTTGGAGCCAACCCAAATTAGTCAGTGGAAATGCACACTCAGATCAGCACACAGGCAGCAAAACAAGACAAGAAATAGTCCTGGTGCATACATATATACTGTATACAGAATATATGTATATTTTATAGTAGTACATTTCCCATGTTCGTGTCAAAAGCTATTCATTTTGTATGGCAGTTTTTCTGCTTACAAAGATGCAATTTTGTAGCAAAGCAAATAGCACTTCAGAGAGTGCCATTTATCTCAGAGTTAACTCTACACAATCTTCAATTATGACTGTCATTATAACCCATTATTACAAAACTAGTTACAATGCAAGAGGGCTCAATTGACTACCTGTTCCTCAGTCAGCTGGGGCTTTGGCCACATTCCAGCAGCTGCTTGATAAATGGTAAATAATAATTGATGTAGAAAGGCAGGATTCACTTTGTATCATTACCTCTGGCTCCCACATCTAGTTCTGCATATAGCACCAGAACATGGGGGAGAGAGAGAACTTGTACTTGTCCTCAGCTTCCCTCAAGGGAAGAACACTTGTCATAGCCACTGACCAAGGTGGGCCCCACAGACCTCCCAAGAAAATCTGTCCCTGTTTCCAAACAGAGCAGTTGTACTTGCGTGCACAATCTAATGACCGGGCAAGACAGAAGACCCCACCACCCATGGTGCAGGACTTGTTAAGAGCAATCAGAAGGTCCATCTGTCCCCAAATCTTTTACTTAGCTTACTACTATATAATCCTGAAGAAGTGACATGGAGAAATAATGCACAGCTGCATGGAGTAGGTGTTAAGTTTCCTGGCAGAGTCTGGGCATAGAGGGATTAAATTACCTAAGTGAAGGCCATTATAAATGAACAGAGAGCAAAGTTCTAAAGAGAGGGCCACTTTCTGTATCACTTTGGCTGGGATAGATCATCCTATCTAATAAAGAGGGAATATGCTAATTGACCATCACACCCTCACAAAGATGACAGTGCCCACAGCCAATAAGGAGGAAATATGCTAATTAACTGCCATGCCCTCAAAGATGGCAGCATCCACAGCCACAAGATGGCGGCACCCCCGGGGCACCTGCCTCTGGTTCCCCTAGCCCCCTCAACCCCCTAGCTGCCCATGGCTTGCCCGAGGCGCAGGTAACCAGGGTGAGCCGAGGCTTGTGCTGCCAGCAGTGGCAGTAGCAGAGGTATGATGGGGGTGTTGCTTTGAGGGCTCCTGGATTGTGAGAGGGGGCAGGCTGGGCTGAAGGACTCCCCTTCCAGTGAATGAATTTTCATGCACTAGGCCTCTAGTGATTAAATAATAGTTGAGATTGTTTTTATATATATAATGCCCACACGATTCCCTTTTCAGATTAAGGACAGTCTCAGTTTCCATCTCAATCAAGTCCCCTACAGAATCTTAATCAAAGTTGGGTTGTAAAAGCATGAGAGGAAAGTGACAATACCTGTAACCCAGAAATTGCTGTGGGATATGGTGAAAGTGCTGTGGAGCCCAAATTCCTTCCAAGCAGGGGGGTCATAGGTGTGCTACTGGTTGTGTGAGTAGCACGCCAGTATGCCTCCAGGTACTCCCCCAGGTGTTCACACGCATCCTCCAGCTGGTTTTCATCCAATATAACATCAAACATTTCCTGCAAGAGGAATCCATTTCATTTATACTTCATGCTTTAGGCAATGAAACCTAAAATTCTACTCAATGCAGATCACAGCATTCCTAATATCCAGCAGCAAATATCAGATCTGAGGGGTGGTGCTGGCAGTTTATAAAGTTGAAGTCGAGTGAAGAATTGTATAGGTAACCAGGTACAAACTTGGACATTGACATAAAAATGGGAGTGCTCACTAAATATTTAGAATTTTAATTATTTAGAAGAAAAAGATGAGGTAAGCATAAAGGGGTTATAAATAGAATATAATGAAAAGACAATGTAGTCCCATCTGTATCCATATCTGCCTGTAAAGTTGAATTAAA
>PVJN01030709.1:0-25417 GCA_004026805.1 Lasiurus borealis | reverse complement strand
TTTTCTTTAAAAAGGCATAGTAATATTAAAAATGAAACTATGTGGTAGAATATATTGACATGGAAAATGGTCAATAAAAAATAGGTTTTGAAAAATAGTAAACATAGTATAAAGAATATATGTATGTGCCTACTCCTCAGGTTGCAGATAAATATGAAAGTATGTAAAAAGAAATATTCAAATTTTATTGGCAAAAAAATAACAAACATATAACCTGTGTCATACTCTTCTCAACTTTCTCTCTCAATATGTTGTAAAACATCTCAATGAAATAAATACTTCTACCCCTGACAAACCAACTTATCTTCTATGCTAATAAATGTTTATAATTTTAAGCTCAAAAGGAAATCTATTTATATATAAGTCTATGAATAATTATTTCTGAGAACTAATATTATGATCTATTCCTTTTTATTTTGTTTTTCTTTTTTACTTTATACAGCAAGCATATTGCCTTTCAAACAAAAGCATCATTATAAAATCAATTTAGGAAATTAAAGTTCACAAAGATCAGCAATGCCTAATCCTATCTAATAAAAGAGTAATATGCAAATTGACTGACCTCTGCTACATCAAGCCATGCCCACCAGCCAATCAGAGCAAGTATGCAAATTAACCCAATCAAGATGGCTACGGCTACAGAGAGAGCAAGAGAGAAGTTTGGGTTGCAGCCAAGCTTCCCACAAATCCTCCCTATCCAGGCTTCTGCTGAAGGCTATAAAGTTCCAATTGTAGAAGATAAATAAATCCCAGATACCTGGGCCTCCCCTTGGATCACTGGGGAGGGATGACCAGCCTGCAAACCACCACAGGCCCCTCACCAAGGCCACGCATGCCTCAAGGAAATATCCACCCTGATCCAGGACACCCTTCAGGGCAAATTGGCTGTCACCCACCCATGCAGCAGGCCTCTATCCTATCTAATAAAATAATAATATGTGGATTTACCACCACTCTAACACACAAGATGACTAGTCACATGTGGTCAAAACATCCTGCCCCATGTGGACACAAGATGGCCTCCACAAGACCAGGCCTGCAATGAAGGGCAGTTGGGGGTGACCAGGCCCACAGGGTAGGGCAATTAGGGGCAAACAGGCTGGCAGGGGAGTGGTTAGGGGGTGATCAGGCTGGCAGGAAGAAGTGGTTAGGGGCCATCAGAAAGTCAGGCAAGTGAGCAGTTGGGAGCCAGCAGTCCTGGATTGTGAGAGGAATGTCTGACTGCCCGTTTAGGCCCTATCTTACCTGGATCAGGCCTAAACAGGCAGTCAGACATCCCTCAAGGGGTCCCAGATTGGAGAGGGAGCAGGCTAAGCTGAAGGACACCCCAAGCCCCATGCACAAATTTTGTGTATCGGGACTCTAGTAATAAAATAAAACACTTTTTTTTTTAAGTTTACTGAACTTTAGCTAAAGACCTCCTGCACCTGGCCAGATTCTAATATTGATGGAATGTTAACAAAACAAAACAAAAACACTTAAATAAAAGTCTATCTCTTATTTGTTAAGTAAATTATTTAAATACTGGATAATTCATTCATTATGATGCATGATATTATATAAATCTGCTTGTTATAAAATTTAAATTATTTAGGTCTTTGATATTAATAAGAAAAATAGTTATTTGTTAAATTTTGTGTTTCACGTAGATCAAGGGGGTAGAAAAACATTATTAAACACATAAAACTGCCCTAGGCAGAAGGAAGCCAATCAATGATTCTCTCTCATCATCATTGATATTTCTCTCTTCCTCTCCCTTCCTATCTGAAATTATATATATAACACTCATTAAACTTTATGGTGGTTTTATAAAACCATAAAGTTTAATGAGTGTTATAATTGATCAACATTGGGGGAACATAGAAGCGGGACCTAATTAGTTTAGGGATCTAGGAGGGCCTCTTAAGAAAATAATCTTTTCTGAGACCTAAACTATAAAAAGAAGTTAGTTTGAATTAAAAAGAAAGGGAACAATTTGAAAAGAAAAAATGATATTATGACATTAGTCCTGAAGAAAAAAATACCAGAAGTGGAGAATATCTTTTTGATAAATAAATGTATACATAAAGCTGGTATACAGAATAAATTAATTAATAAAGTTTTTAAAGTATATATAAAACCAACTGAGCTAAAACAGAGGGTTAGAAGAATTTCCTGAAAAGAAAATATTATTCTTCCACTAATTTTATAAAACTAATGTTCAGTCATTTCTATGTATTATATGTCTTTACAAGGTGGTATAATGGCTCTATTGTTTATAATAAACTAGAAGCCTGGTGCACGAAATTGTGCATGGGTGGGGTCCAGCTGGCCCGCCCCAATCAAGGTGATGGGGGGGGGCAGGGAGAAGCTACAGGCATTTGGTGGGCCAGCCCTGCCCCTGATCAGGATGGGGGAAGGCGATAGAGGGTGGGGCCTCCCTCAATTGGTGATTGGTCCACCGGCCTTGCCACCTGGTAAAACTCCCAGACTAAGGGACAATTTGTATAATAGCTTTTTATTATATAGAATAATTTTATACTATATAATATAAATATAAAGTTTTTCTGTTTTGTGTTTTTTTTTTCTGAATTGCCACAAAATCTGTACCTTATAACTCTCTTTAAAGGAGTGCTTGTATGCAGATGTTATTTATTTCTCCACTTTTATTTCTTAAGGTCTTTAGTGTGTAAATAAATGTTTCTTTCCAAAGAAAAAGGTATATTAACTGAACCTAATATGTCATTTATTTCTTTGTATATGTAACGATGTTAAATAGTATACCAGTTAAGGCAAAATTATAATCATTACTATTGTTTCTGTAGTAAATTGTATCTAGATATACAATTTAATACTACTTATCCTTTCCTGAAAATGACAAAAATGTTTACAAATAGAAACTCTGTGTGTTTATAGGGCCTGGAAGTGGGTTTGGGAAGGCTAACCTTTCACCATTAGTCCTGCATGCCCAGGAAATAAGTGGAAGTTAGTCTTAATTTTCTGTTTACCTGATTCTACAACTGCTGGAGGCAAAGTTACTACATGAGATGGAAATACAGAAGGGGATAATGTGTGTAAAATGGTTTCCCTATGAGTGCTAGAACAAACACGCATCATCCATTTCACTTGCCTGAAAGAACCTTCATTTTCATTCTTAAAGAACCCCATAAACCTGAAGAAATGAGACTATGCAGGTAGAGAAAGTACTTACTTGAGTGAAAAGTTTCCTAGAATTTTTATTCTTAAAGAACCCCATAAATCTGAAGAAATGAGACTATTTGCAGGTAGAGAAAGTACTACTTGAGTGAAAAAAAAAATGGCATAGTGTTAATTTCTTTTTTTTTTTAATTCACATGGTACTTTCCCAATGCAGGATATATTAACTCTTTAAAACACTAGGGAAGCATTTAATATACTGAAGAAAGTAATTTAATAGGACCCTAGGAACCTGAAAGCAAAGTACTCAGTGGGAGAATCTGGCTCATTAAGTTCAGTGATGCAGCACCCAAAGGTATTGAATTTTAAATGAATTCACAAGCCTAATAAATCATCCTGGCTGACAAGCGAAATATAATTTGTGAAAAATTTATTACCCATGATTAGCATGTATTAATCATAAGATTTTAAAATCTAAGCAAATGTTATCCTCCTCGTTGGATAAATACTCTAGATTGCAAGGAGTGTTTAATATATTCTGACATCAAGCTGCTCATGGCAGAGTTTATATTTCTAACGAACATCATCTCAGTCTTCCATAGTTCATCCTTTACCTGTCATTCAGACTCGTAAACCCATCTCTAATCATGTCACATATATATCCTTGGGCTTTGACTTCTAAATTCAGTCACTGCTCTCTTCTTGAATGCCCATTTTTTCCCATGCTTAATCCAATGTCCTCGGTGTCATTTGGGAGGTGATGAAAAATAACACAGATTCTGTGGGAATAGGCTGTGGTCACAAATAAGCTCTAAAATCAGCTTTGTGGTTTATGTCTGCCTCTGATTGCAGCAACAGGAATCAAGGAAACATTCAGGTTTTGAACTTCTGTCCTAACAGAGATGAGCTGTTCCCATCTGTGGAAGCAGACATTACCTTTCCCTATATTTTCATCCATCGCTATTCATGGCAAAGAAATGTAAACATTCACAGCACTGTAGCCCTAATTTCCTGACCTTATTGTCAATTTAATGTCATGATGGAGTTCATCAAGCAATCTTTTTCCTCCTGAAATTTGTACTTATTGATACCAAACGTGACAAGCATTTATTCTGCTTTATTCTATAAGACCATACTAAATATAATTCACATCCTATCTGTAGTAAACTAGACAGTAGGGAAGCATATTTTCATAGAAACATCAGTAGCTAAAAATCCTAGGAAACTTTTACCATTTGTTCGAGTTGTAATTAAAAACAACAAAAAACAACAACCATACCATATTTTAATTGAATTCAGAGAGGAATGAAAGAGAGAAAGAGAGAGATAGAAACATGAATGATGAAAGAGAATCATCGATCAGCTGCCTCCTGCATACCTCATTCTGAGGATCAAACCCACAACTCAGGCCTGTGCCTTGACAGGGGATAAATATATAGTAGATATACAACTATGCAAAAATGTGTACTTTAATTTCTAATTAGTTTTTCTTTAATTTTATAATTTATTTCAATGTTAAATTAATATTGCATTTATTCATTCATTTAGTAGCATATTTAATAGGTACTTTAAGCTTCTACATTGTGATATATATATATATATATATATATATATATATATAAATTTATTTATATATATAAATATATATATATAGGATCCTTACAATCCATTTTAAGTACTTACATTTTAAGTGTCAATAAACTCCATGAAAACAAACAAAAACATGATTAGGGATTTAGGAATTGTGATAATATGTGAAAAGAACCTTTTAAACAGGGAAAGAGCACAGGGGAAGGCCAAGCGGTGGGGATGTCCTTGGCACATTCAAGAACGAGGACACTGCCGCTTAGAAACAGGGGAGTGACACAGTCTCAGAAGACATGATCTAAGTGCCATGTGGCTGCGTGGAGTCAGAGATCAGAGGACCTTTTATGGGACTTATGAGGGACTTGAGCATTTATTGGGGGCGAAATGTGAAACCTCATAAAGGTAGCATATGACAAGTGCCAAGATCTAGTTTACTATTTTTCTAAGGCTGAAATGTAGAAAATAACCAACAAAAGAGGATGCCAATGTGATCCATTTGGTGGTTGTTTCAATAATCTCTAGTTATAAGATCCAGGAGGGCAGGAGTTTTTTGTTTGTTTTCTACTGATGCATCCACAGTAGAACAATGTCAGAAATGCAGCCACTCAATCAACACCATCTACTGAGTGAATAGTGAAATAGATGAAGGGTACAATGCCTGGTGAGATGATGGAGTGCTGAATGTTGTTTGAAGGTGGAGGTAATAGATCAGCTGATAGAATCTTCATTGAAAGTGATAGAAAATGATGGTGATAGAAAATAATAATAATATTATTATTACTATCGTTAACTGGAAGAAAATAATTGCCATTTACTGAGAGAGGAAAAAAAAGTATTAGAAGTGAGTTTAGGAGCAGAATGAAGAAATGGGCATTGGAACTACTAAATTTTATATGTTGAACAGATTTCTAATGGAAATATCAACTAGGGAGTTGGATATACAAAAAGTATTATATGTGAGAATCCTGTTTATTTTTTTATTGATTACAATAATTTTACATTGATCTCTCTTCTTATGAAGGCTTCTGGTTTTTATTTTTTCAGCGTAATCTAGCAAAAAGTAATGCCTAAAACCTGTTTAAATGTCAGATATGGTTTTAGTATAATGTTTTATCATCAATATTTACTGGAGGCCTCAGTAATTTATAAATGGTTTATGAGAAAAAGGTACATTTTTGTGACCCTTGAGGGAAGGGAGTCTAGAAAATATATGGACAAGCCAGGTGCTTATGCCAGTGTATGATCAATAAGCCTATATGCAGGGAAGAATAAGTGGATTTCGCCACATATATTTTTCACTTTAGTTTTCTACTACAGTTTACATTCAACACTATTTTCTATTAGCTCCAAGATTAAAACATAGTGGTTAGGCAATCGTATAATTTACAAAGTGGACCCCTGATACTTTAAGTACCCACCCGGCACCATACATAGTTATTACAATATTATTAACTACATTTCCTTCGCTGTATTTTACATCCACAGGACTGTTTTGAAACTACCAATTAGTCCTTAATCCTTTTACTTTTTCACCTGGTCCCCAACACTCCTCCCCTGTGGCATATTTTAGTGTGATCAGAGCCTCTCAAACTTTCAGCATAATACAGCAATTGGGGTGTTGAAGAACAATACATTTAGTCAAATTACTACTCTAGTTTATTTTTGGCGATTCATTTAAAAAGTCCCATGATGTAAAAGTCAAGCAATAAGAATTAGGTTAAACTTCAGTTAATTTTTCAATAGGCATAACTCTATCCCTACAAAATGATAGTTCTGTATACTTTAATTATTATATGTGTTTCGGAAATTTTTTTAAATTTTTTTTTTATTTTATTGACTTCAAAGAGGAAGGGAGAGGGAGAGAGAGATAGATATATCAATGATGACAGAGAATCGTTGATCTGCTGCCTCCTACACACACCTTACTGGGGGTTGAGCCCAAAACGCAGGCATGTGCCCTTGACCTGAATGGAGCCAAGGACGCTTCAGTGCCCTGGCTGATGGTCTATCCACTGAGGCAAACTGGCTAAGAAATGAAGGTCTTTTTTATATAGTCTAAAGAAAGCCTGGTGAGAGGGAGCAGAGGACATCCCAACACAATGAAAGTCATTGTTTTGAACTGGATCTTAATGGAAGCATGCTACCTGCCAGACTTTAAAATAAAAGACTATCTCAGTGACATAGAATAATTATAAGTAAACCTCTATTTAGTAATATCTTAACTTTCCACCTCAGGATAAACTCCTCAGCTTCCAATGCACACTGCGCATTAAAACACAATGCACATTATACCTAAATCCCCCGAGTTAGCAAAGTAGGCTGGGGAAGAGCTTAACTTATAGTGTTGTTGCTGCTCCTCTACATGTTTGTCTTCAAAATAAAAGTAAATTAGTAGAAGACATAAACTGTAAAGGAAAAGAATGGGAAAGGCCTCCAGATCTGCTCAGCCATGACCTCCATTAACAATTTGACATATTACTTCTGACTATTACACTCATTTAACCATACCCAGAGTGCTTTAAGCTCATTATAATTGACACTACTCATAACATTTGACCTGAAGAATTATTTTGAAAGTCACATGCATAGGAGCTGCTTCATAATTTTTTGTTTTCTGTTCCTGTTTTTAATCAAAACAGGTATTTGTAACTAATGGCTTTCTATTTGCATTGTTTATAAAATAAAAACAACCAAAACATTCTGCCTACAGTAGCATGTTGTTATAGAATAACTAGAGGCCTGATGTACGAAATTCATGCAACGGGCTTGACCCTTGCAGTCCCTCACAGCCTCGGCCGGACCTTGCAGCCCTGGCTTCATCCCAGGAGGTCATCCAGACAGTTGTTCTGCTCTTCGGTCTAATTAGCATATTACCTCTTTATTATATAGGATGATGTATTTTATAAAATCAACACAAAATTACCTTTCCAGTTTATCTGTGCTCTTATATTAATAATGCTATTTATTTTAAAGTTCAGTACAGATTTTTATAGTAAATAGTAAAAAGAAACTTGAGTTACTAATATAATACTCTTGTAAATGATAATTTCACAAAATGTTAGAGGCATATGATATGCTTTTCACTGAATTTTTCTAATGCGTATTTAAAACTAACATTTGCCTATTTGAGAACAATGGATTAGATGTCATGAACAACTATCCAAAATTCAGGAGAACTTTAATAATAAGGAGCAATTTGTTTGGTAATAATAATTCACCCAGTTCATCTGCTTAGCATATAAATTAAATAACATATACCAAATGATTAGTATAAATCGAGTAGTTCCCTATGCAGTTTTAATGCTACTTTTCTAGGCTGTGTATTAGCATTAGTTATACAAAAATACTTAATAAAACCTAAATATTTATTTAGGATCACTTTAAGCTAAGTTCTTGAACTTTATAGTTGATATATTTTTCACATTTTCAATAATACTAAAAGCAGATGTGAAATGCCATCAAAGATATTCATTTAAGCAGGTATACCTTTAACTATATTATGTAATTTAATTTAAAATATATTTGAAATGTACACACATTCTTTTGCAAGATAGGTATGTGTCCTGACTGGGAATTAAACCTGAAATACTTCAGCATGGGACAACACTCCAACCAACTGAGCCACACCAACCAGGATTGTCTGTACATTCTTAATACAAATCCTCAAACCTTCAGAATAGCAGTTCTCAACCTGTGGGTCGCAACCTTCTTGGGGGTCGAGTGACCCTTTCACAGGGGTCGCCTAAGACCATCAGAAAATGCAGATATTTACATCACAATGCATAACAGTAACAAAATTTCATGGTTGGGGTCACCACCACATGAGAAACTGTATGCAAGGGCCTTAGGAAGATTGAGAACCACTGCTTCAGAAGAACTATATAAGTCAGGAGAATATTTTTTACATTTCTTTATTTTTTATTTATTTATTTTTTAATATATTTTATGTATTTTTTACAGAGAGGAAGAGAGAGGGATGGAGAGTTAGAAACAAAGATGAGAGAGAGACATTGATCAGCTGCCTCCTGCACGCCGCCTACTGGGGATGCGCTCGCAACCAGGATACATGCCCTTGACCAGAATCGAACCTGAGACCCTGCAGTCTGTAGGCCAACGCTCTATCCACTGAGCCAAAAGGATTTCAGCTAAATTTCTTTATTGATTAAGATGTTACATATATGTCTTTATTCACGCTTTACTCCCTTCCACCTCCCCCACTCATGCCTTCACCCCCCTGTTGTCTGTGTCCATTGGTTAGGCTCATATGCATGCATGCAAGTCCTTTGGTTGATCTCTTCCCCTTACCCTCACCCACCCCTTCTTTCCCCCTCAGATTTTATGGTCTGATTGATGTTTCTCTGTCTCTGGATCTGTTTTTGTTCATCAGTTTATGTTGTTCATTATATTCCATAAATGAGTGAGATCATGTGATATTTAACTTTCTCTGACTGGCTTATTTCACTTAGCATAATGCTCTCCAGTTCCATCCATGCTGTAGTAATAACTAGTAACAAAATTTTTATATAGACATCTTTATGCAGTAACAAAATTTTTATATAGACATCTTTTTGTGGATGTAGGTTTTATACACCTTTGGTTAAATACCAACTCAAATAGTAGAAGAATGTTTTGTTTGTTAAGAAATTAATAGACTCTCTTCCAAAGTATCTGTACCATTTTGTATTCTCACCAGCAGTGGATGAGAGTTTCTGTTTCCCCACATCCTCCTCAGCATTTGGTGTTGTCAGTGTTCCAGATCCGGGCCAATTTCATAGGGATAGAGAGGTAATCTCATTGTTTTAACTTGCATTTCTCTGAGGACATTTGTCTGTTAAGATCTTTCACCCATTTTTAATATGGGCTGTTTCCTTTCTTATTGTTGAATTTTAAGAGTTCCTTATATATTTAGAATGCCATCCATTATCTGATGTATTTTACAAATATCTTGTCTGTGGCTTGTCTTCTCATTTCCTGACATTTTAATAAAATTCAGCTCATTAATTATTTTTTTATGGATTGGGCTTTTAATGTTGTATCTAAAAAGGCATTATTATATCCAAAGTTATCTAGGTTTTCTGCCATTTTGTCTTCTAGGATATTTTAGTTTGCATTTTACATATAGGTCTATGACTATTTTGAGTTTATTTTGTGAAGGATGCAATGTCTGTGGAAAGGTTTATTTGTTTGTATGTGATGTACAGTTGTTTCAGCACCATTTGCTGAGGAGATTATGCCTTGTTCCATTGTCAAAGATTAGTTGACTGTATTTCTGCAAATCTATTTCTGGCCTCTCTATTTGATTGTATTAATCTGTTGGTTTATTCTTTTGTTAACACCACACTGTGTTAATTACTATCCATTTATCCTGAGCCTTGAATTTGAGCAGTGCAAATTCTTGCTTTGTTCTTCAATATTGTATTTGGAATTCTTGGTCATTTGTCTCCCCATGTAATCATTAGAGTTAGCTTGTTAATATCCTCAAAATAACTTTCGGGGATGGTCCCGTTTGTAAAATCTTAAATATCCCTCCACTTTTTTTCTTACAAATTCCTTTCCTTATAAACAATTGGGGATATTGACTTATAAAATTTTCTTTGTATTTTTAATTGAGTGCATATTAATGCTGAAATTCAACATGTTCCTCTGCATTCAAATGTCCTGCAACTTGGAAAGTGGAGATAAAGTCTTGATCATTTTTCGGGGGGTAAAATTATATAGATATATATATGTAGTGATGTGTTACTTTATTAGAAAAAACATCATATTTGTCCTTTCTTTTTTTGTTGTTTTGGTATTAGTAAAAGTTAATGCTCATTGCCTACGTTCACTTGTTCATAGAGGATTAAAAAAACATTGCCACTTAAAATATAATTTCTTTGTAATTATTAATTGAATTTTTATTGATTTTAAAATATGAATACTGGCAGTTTTTGAAAAGCATCGTTATCTAGTCAAGAATACTATCATTGTTATAACTTAGGTTATAATTAACTGCTAATAACGACAATGGTAAATTCTCACTTAAGATTTATTTACAACTCACTGACCATGTGTTTAGTTTAATAACTCTAAGCCCCTTAAGGACAGCTTCTCTTTTATCTCTATGATGGTATCATGTTGGTTTGCACTGGTAAGGGCTGATAATCTTTTTATAAATGAATGAATACGTTATCGCACCTTTTAGGTATCGGTAGAAATTACTGAGGAAGAGAGCAAAACGCCAGCTAAAATTAAAGCTCTATTCATAGTGATTAAATGGGGCAATGAGAAAACAAAACAATACAAATCAGGATTTTCTTTTTCCCAATTGAAAGCTCAAAAGTCCATGGGATAGCATTGCCTCGTTAATGGAATAAAGTATCTTTTAGGCAGAAATGATTTCAACTTGGCGTGCTCGATCATGTTTTATTTAACTGCCTCCAGTAGAGTTCTTTGATCAAAACTTGAAGTGTGAGGTCTTCAACAGCTCTCTCTGCTCTGCTGTCCCCCAGGGGGTCACCACAATGACATGGCAGGCCCCTGACATATACTCCTGTCTGCGGCCACCAACATGTCACTTGCAGTTGAAGAAAGGTAATTAAAAGGTTCCTATGAGAAGGATGCGCATGCTTCAAGATGAGGTCTGAGGCTGCACTGCTGAAGGATTTATGAATTAAACTTGCCCGCTGAGCTGCAGCAAAGGTGACAGCATCTCCAGTTTACAACCGTGTTTTTAATTTAGACATGTTATGCATGGCCAGAAACAACAAGTAATTTCCTTTTTACAAGCCTTATTACTTATAAATCATGACAGCAGCTTAGCTGCCTTAATTTGAAGGGATGGATAGATAACAGTATCAAAACTGCTTAATTAAAAAAAAAAACATACCTAATTCCCCAAAGAAGCAAAAGTAATAAAATAACATTTTCTATGTTTTCACATAAAAGTATATGGTAATGATGAGATATTTAGGAAGAAAATGCTGCAATTTGCTTTGAATGATGTCCAAAATTATAAAGTGATGGCTGACAGGAAGGCTGGCCAGATGAAGAGACAAATAAGAACAGTGCAAGGTTAATGCTTAAATCAATGTGGTAGGTTTAGATGTTTACTGTAAAATTTTATGCAATTTTCTGTGTGTTTGAAAATTCTTTCAATAAAATGTTGAGAGATATGGGTTTAAGTAGATACATATAATTTAAGAGTTATGTAAAAAGAATACGATGATGTATTTGTTGTTGCCAATTATCCTTTAAGAACTAAAAGCAAGTTGGCCTGAATTGCCAATATGCTGTCTTTATGTTGCCAAGTATTTGGACAGTGGAACTCCTATGCTACTGCTTTGGTAGTTCTAACCTATTCTGCGTAGTTGATACGTAGTTTAACTTCACAGATAGCATAGATGATCCATTTATTAAAAGACCTAATATCTAATAATGACTACATCCCATCCTAATTTATTGCGTATTGATCAATGTCAATGACAATTCATATTAAAGCTACTTTCTCTTGAGTATTAATTGGTTGCCACAAGCTGCTGATGGCCATAACCTGCCTTGCATTTTCTCTTTTGTGATAGTTCACAGTCGTCGCTACTAAAGAATATCGCTACAGGCTTTTAAACAAATTCTAGATAGTAGAACATATCAAAAGAGATGAGTCAAAAGTCTGGAGATGGTGTGAGGTTCCTTTAACAGACAATATGTAGAAACTAGTAACACTGAGAAATACTGAATAGTAATGCTCTGGGAACCCAGAGCTCTGCACAAGCACCTGCTTCAGGAAACCTTGACACTTTTATTACGACAAAGTGTTGGTTCACCAAGAAACCCTATGAGTTTTTCAGAAAATAAGGATTTGAGACAGTATAGAGCGATATCTAAGCAGGAGGACCTTGGTCATGAAGCCCAGACATAGAGCCTTTTGTGCAGCTCAGGAGCTCCATGACCATGGGCAAGTCCTGTAGGTCCCCTAAGGCCCAGTTTTCTCATGGGCATTACTGAAATAATAGTATTTTTATATTTCTCAGGCTTCAAATTAGCTTATAAATTAAAGCTCTATTCATACTGATTAAATGGGGCTTATAAATTATCAGCTAAATTATACACACTTACCTATCCTATATAATAAAGAGGTAATATGTAATTGACCAACACACAAGATGGCTGCCCCCATGTAGTCAAAGATGGCAGCCCCCATGTGGACACAAGAGGGCTGCCACAAGATGGCCAGCAGGGGAGGGCAGTTGTGGGTGATCAGACCAGCAAGGGAGGGCATTTGGGGTTGACTAGTCCAGCAGGGGAGGACAGTTAGGGGTGACCAGGTCTGCAGGGAGGGCAATTAGGGGTGACCAGACAATAAGGGGAGGGGAGCTAGGGGCAGTCAGGCCAACAGAGGAGCAGTTAGGTGTTGATCTGGCTGCCAGGGGAGTGATTAGAGGGTGATCAGGCTGGCAGGCAGGCAGGTAGTTGGGAGTCAGCAGTCCTGGATTGTGAGAGAGATATCTGACTGCCTGTTTAGTTCCCACAAAACATTGGAGAGGGACACAAATTATCCACACACACCCCAACCCCATGCATGAATTTCGTGCACCAGGCCTCTAGTATTCTATATGCTTGGAGAATAGTAAGTAATCAGTAAATAGTGATCATTGTTATTAACACTTCTTACAAGATGAATTAACAAAGGTGAATTTTTAAAATTAAGTGTTGCTTCTTTAAAAGTAAGCAAGGTAAGCATAATTTTGAATTTGGAGTCTAAAAATTATACAAATTCAGATTATTTAATAAAATTATATTTTGTAGGTAAAAGACTGGAAAATGTAATGGCTTTGTGAAGAGAGGTATTGATTAAAAAATGCAAGTTGCTAAAATTATATATAAAACTATTTTTTCTCAGAATAATATTATTTATGTTAAAAAGAAGATTGTATATAGCACCTCCAGGTGCAGTAACTATCTTAGTTACTAGTAAATATCTTCCCCTTGTAAGACATTAGATGCCAGGCTATCCTAATATGTTTACCTTGTGGAGTATATTTTATTCCTGTAACATTGGGTGGGATTGTTCTGCTTAAATTTATAACAACCACATATTATGCCTTTGAGATTTATTTTTCCAAATTTTTAGAGTGATTTAAAAATATGATGTGAACATTTCACAATATGCTATGCTGATTTAACTTTGATAGAAATTATGTTTGTTTTTATTTTCAAGTATGTCCACTGACATATTTTATTACACATGCAATAGAGATTAGTCACTATAAATATGGCAATCAATTCATCAATTGAAAGTAATATGCAGTTTCATTAGCTTTATCATTGTATCACAACAAAAGTCATTGAGAGAATCTTTAATATTTGTTTAGGTTCTAGAATGTTATAGCGGATTTTTAGCATCTTTAAGATATGTACTTATGTAAACTACCATCCAAATTAGGATTGCAAGATTTAACAAAAATAGTATTAAACCACAAATCATTGTTTAGAATAATTAGGTTTCATGTAATACTAAGGATATACTTACATTTTAAAAATTTGTTTTGTATCTGAGATTTAAATTTAACTGGCCATCATTTATTATCCTGGCAAACTTAATCTGAGAAATGATGTTGAATGATTTAAAACTTTCAATTTTTATACTAGCTTATTTTTTTCCTAATATAATAGAAGACATATTATATTTATTTATTTTTTTAAAGGAAACTTGTCTTCATTTCCTTCCAAAATGATTTTCATGTTACAGAGTTTCATTTAAAAATCTTTGTCTCATGAAGCAATTTCTCTTAAAGTTATAGTGACCACTGTATGGATTCCCTCTCATGCCTCACCTTCCCCATTGTCTGTGCCCAATGATTATGCTCATACGCATGTACGAAGGTCCCTCTGTTGATCTCTCCCCCTTATTCCCACCAACACCCACCTTCCCCGAGGTTTGATGTTTTAATCAACATTTCTCATTCTCTGACTCTGATCTTGATCATCAGTCTATGTCATCCATTATATTCCACAGATGAGTGAGATCGTGTGATATTTGTCTTTCTCTGCTGGCATATTATATTTAAAAACTGCCTAGATTAGACCATATATGTTTATATATTTATCTATTAACTATCCTATGGATTTGACAAGTACATGGAATGCTTGATGATGTATATCCACCATTTCAATATCATACAGAAAGTACAGGTTCACTGCCTTAAAAATTACCTGTGTTTCATTTATTCATCCCTCACTCCAGAGCTCCTAGCAACCAATGGTCATTTTATTGTCTCTTCCAAAAAGTCATATAGTTGCAATCATACAGCATATAGCCTTCTCAGATGGATTTTCACTTAGCGATATGCATTTAAGATTTTCTACATTTTTCATGGCTTGAAGACTCATGTGTGTTTTTGTTTGTTTGTTTTAATATATTTTATTGATTTTTTACAGAGAGGAAGGGAGAGGGATAGAGAGTCAGAAACATCTATGAGAGAGAGACATAGATCAGCTGCTTTCTGCATGCCCCCAACTGGAGATGTGCCCACAACCAAGCTACATGGTCTTGACCGGAATCGAACCTGGGACCCCTCAATCCGCAGGCCAATGCTCTATCCACTGAGCCAAACCGGTTTTGGCCTTTTGTTTGTTTTGTTGAATATTCCATTGTATGGATAACATAATTTGTTTATTCACGCAACTATTTTTTAAAAACATATTTTTATTAATTTCAGAGAGTAAGGGAGAGGGAGAGAGAGATAGAAACATCAATGATAAGAGAGAATCACAGATTGTTTGCCTCCTGCATGCCCCACACTGGGGATCAAGCCCACAAAGCAGGCATGAGCTCTGACCAGGAATAGAGCTGTGACCTCCTGGTTCATAGGTCAATGCTCAATTACTGAATCATGCAGGCCAGGCTCATCCAACTATTAAAGAAGGTTTTTATTGCTTCTAGGTTTTAAAAACATAAATTTAATCGGAGGCGTCATGTGAAGCTACATAGAAAACAGAGTTGTCGTCTTAGTTGTAATCTTGCCAAGTGAGCTTACAAGTGTTGTTCACAGACATTTGGGTCTATCATTCCAATTATTGGAAGGCCAATGGCCTACATAATAGGCCAATTCATTAGTCACAGTCTCATAGTTCCAGTGGTGCAATCGGTTAGCATGTAGTACTTATTGTCACAGTCTAGGGATAAGTATCAATAAACATCTTTAAGGAGTATGTGAGAATGTATATACATGTTATAAAAACTATTTTTTTTTAATCCTACCAGCCCTGACAAGACAGATTCATCATCTCCCATCATCTGGAAAGCAGCACTAATAAAGCAGTGTATAAGCTTGACAACATTATAAAGAATTAACTGTGAAGTTTTTAGATTATCAGAAGGTAGTGACTCATGACCCCTGCCAGTGTTGGACTGGGAGACTAGCCAATGGCAGGAGTGATGCCATGCTGTGAATCCAGACTTCTAACAGGTATATGCCATATCCAGTAAATTGGAGTTCTCATTTTTCTGACTAGCCTGTTCTGTTTGATCTAGCCTCTTCGGCTACTGTAATATCTCTGCTTATGTCTTACCTTGATAATGTAGCTTTTCCTGACCACCCTATATTAAAAAGCCATGTCTCTTATAACTTACTAATTAGTTAATCTTCTTAATTATTCTTTATATTATGTGACATTTAATATATGACAAATATATTCTTTCAAAAAATGTATTGTCTGTCTTTAATTAGAATACAATGGCAATGATTTTGTTTTAATTGTTCATGCTTTTGGTTCTAGTTTCTGGGACAGTGCTTCAAGTATAATAAGTCCCTCATGTCCTTAGAAGGAGGAAATAAGTGATGCTGGAAGGTGGGAGGCATGCTTGGGCCTTAAGCACTACATTGTTCATGACTACATTTGTTTTCACTCATTTTATTAATAAAATGAAGATATTCCCAGAAATGGAATGAAATGATTATTTTCTAATTACTTTTGGTGTTTAGAAGACTCAGGAATAAATGAATGATTATATCTGGTCTTGCGCATGTTTGGCCCAGGTTAGCGAGAATATACTGTCTGGGAATGCCTCTAACTTATTTTCCACTTAATATCCCATGCATTTCTGCAACAAAAATCAATAAAGAAAGACAGAGCTTCAAACACGATTATCTCACAATTACTTTTGGCAAATATGGCATCAATATAATGAGTAACTCTAGCATTTGAATTAGGTTCAGGCCACCTGTTTATAGAGTCCACCTTACTGAATTATGATATCATGCAGATCATTTAAATACCCAGGTGGTTGGACAGATAGTAAATCAAACTGCTGGCCCTGCAACAACAAAAAAAGCAAATTGCTCTTGATAACCAGCCTTCACAGGGACTCATAAGATCACAGAAGCCAAATCAATAACTGCATACCAATCAGCGGTAATTAACAATCATCTTTCAATGTGGAAATATGGTCAGTCACAGTTCTCAGCTAATTGCAGCAACCTTTTTTTTTAAATCTATAAATAATTCTAATTATATTCTATAAATAATAGCAACACTCTGATTTTTGTACCAGCCAAACAGAAATCACAATTAGAATAACGTGGCCACTGGCCATAACCTGCCCTCTGATGTTCATATTGAAAGTACAAATTTCCTTATCGCCCCTAAAATATGGCAATTATGATTTCATGTTTTTTATTTTATTGTGGCAGGAGGACTTTGGAAGCTGCCATTTGCGTGTGCAAAAAAGCATCTGCACTCTGTTTCTTCATCCTTTCAAGTAAGATCATTTTCCTCCAGGATCATAATAAACCAATGCCAGTGTTCTTTTAAAGAGTGGGGAGAGCTTCTGCACAGAATAATCTTGGGTCTTTATGTCCAACCTGGACACTTGGTAAAAATTCTGCTCCCTCAAATTCTTTCTCCTCAGTATCCCTGATTATGAATATAATCCATGTTTTCTAAAGCTCCCCAATTTTTTGAATGTCAGTGTTGGTTGGAAATATTTGAGTTTGAGCATAGAATTTTCAGTCTCCACAGGGAGATTTTTGTGAGTCAGCTATCTACAGGAAAGACATAGGATGCATCTAGTGGGGGGTGGGGGGAGGGTGTTGGAAGACGCCAATTGTCTTCACTAGCAGAGAGGTGTGGACAAGGAACCCAGGAGGCTGGTCACGCTATGAAAGGTCAGAGCCAACCACCCAATGTTTAGATAAGACAATGGTAGCTAAAGCAACTTCCACCTTTTAGTTTTATGTAAATTCTTACTGATTTGCTATTATTGGAATTGCCTGCCTAAAGGCTATGGGTGTATCCCATAGTCTTAATAAAAGGGATAGCGCGGCCAGAGCGGGGTGGAGTCTTTCCCTTTAAGTTGGCTCCCAATATTTCCAAATTAATATTTTTTAGACTCTTTCATTTGGGTGTGGCCTCCTCCAGAGCCGAATCCTGAACCTGAACCCTGAACCACGTGGGACGTGGGGGGACACATGCAACTGGCAGCCCAACATAGGATACTTGCAGGAAGGTGTTCTGGCAATTCTGTTTTTGTTGTAGGTCGTCTTGCAATACAGAGTGTGCACGCATCTGTGTGTGTGTGTGTGTGTGTGTGTGTGTGTGTGTTTGCTGTTGTTCTAGACTGGCACGGGTTGACCTTTGTATTCATTTCCTAAGGCTGTAGTAACAGAGTATTACAAACTAAGTGACTTAAAACAACAGAAATGTATTCTTTCACGGTCCCGGAGACTGGAAGTTTGAAATCACAGTGTCAGCAGGGCCAAGTTCCTTCTGAAACCTGTTGAGGAATCCTTCCCCACCTCTTCCTGGTTTCTGATGGTTTGCGGGCAATCCTTGGTGCTCCTTAGTTTGCAGATACATCACCCCAATCTTCAGCCTTCACAAGGCTCTCTCCCTGTGTTTCTATCTTCATATGACCATCTCTTTTTAAAGACACCAGTGATACAGGATTAGGGGCCCACCATACTGCAGCATATGATCTCATTAATTGAACTAAGGTCTGCAATGAATGACCTTATATCCAAATTATGTCTCATTCTGAGGAACTGGAGACTAGGACCTCACCTTACCTCTTTCTTTTTTGAGGGATGTAATTCAACCCATAATAACTTATTTAGTCTCTTGCTTTCTTGCTTTTGTGAGGGACACTGGTGAGTGTGTCTGTGGTTGTCATTGCGGGCAACTCCTCACATCAGCTTCTGCAAGTAGAACTGATCCCATGTACTGGTCAAGACCTTGGACTTGAGAGTTCCAGAATTAATGAGTCTCGAGCACACACTTGTCTCCATCTTGACTGTATAATTATCACATGGGCTGGGCAAATCCTTCAGCACCCAAATCCAAAAACCCTTTCAGGTTTAGCTTGTTCTCAGTTATAAGCTACCAACAAAACAGAGCAAATTAAAACAAACAAACTCAAAATGTATTTGAA
This sequence comes from Lasiurus borealis, assembly GCA_004026805.1. Taxonomy (NCBI): domain Eukaryota; kingdom Metazoa; phylum Chordata; class Mammalia; order Chiroptera; family Vespertilionidae; genus Lasiurus; species Lasiurus borealis. Next base: position 6,288 of record PVJN01030709.1, on the reverse strand, counting down.
TTTCAATAAAAGGAAAATTGTCTTATTGGTATTTAATCATCTGATCAATTGTTTTATTGATATTTAATCATCTGATCAACTTGATGACTATAAAGGTTTTTCCCCCACTAATTTCCTGGTCTTTTCTCTTAAAAGTTTTCCACAGGTAGAGTGCCATTCACAAATCGGGGCATTGCAATCGAATGGTTTTAGTACGTGTTATTACCATTTTTGAGCATCTAGATCCTTAGAGAGTTATATTGCTGTGATGAAGGCCTCTTCATTGAGGTCCTCCAAACCCCCTGACTTAGCACTGCCCATCTTCTCTGTGTGTCTTGTTTAATTTTACAATCACTAGGTTAGCATGGCATGTTTATAAGAAACTATACATGCATTTCAACTAATGCCTGCTGTTATAAGGTGAGGAATATAAATGATTGCAGGATAATTATGATTTACTTAAAATTTCAACAATGTCTGCTTCAGGAAAAAAAAAAATCTGGAAGAAGAGTGAAAAATATGTGTTTGGGCTGTGAGAAGTCTGCCTGATTTTTTTTTTTTTCCTTCTGGGTTGCAGGTACATCCCCAGTAGAGGGGATGCAGGAAGCTGCCTGATTTTTTTCTGGCCCCTTCAGGCTTCTGGGAAATAGGAAAACCCAAGTTTAAGCATGATGTCTAAGCTAGTGTTTTAGTCATGTGTTTCCAGTTAACATAAAACAATAACAGTTCTTATGATTCTGTGAGTTTTCTTGGACACTTCTGGTCCCACCTGGAGTGTCTTACAAAGCTGCATTCAGATGAAAGATTGTTTGAGAAATGGTCTTTCGTTCTCCTAAACTCCCTCCACATGCTCTTGAGTCATTCAATAGTCTAGCCTAGATTCCATACTGCTTGACTGCTAGGTTCCACAAGGCATATCTCTCTTGTCGCATTCCATTCATCAAAGCAAGTCACAGGCTGATCTAAGATCAAAGGGAATGTAAACAGATTCAGCTCTTAATGTGGGGAGTGGAGTGTGCATACATACATTGTTAACAGCCATATGAGACAATTTATCTCAGTATCCAATACCTGAGATCCAAATTTTTTACTAATTCTACCCCTTACTTCAATAAATTGTGATATTCTCAGGACAGTAAAACCGTAAGATAATTTGTACAGAGCATTTTTTAAAAATATTTCTTTATTGATTTCAGAGAGGAAGGAAGAAGGAGAGAAAGAGAAACATCAATGATGAGAGAGAATAATTGATTGGCTGCCTCCTGTATGCCCCCTACTGGGGATCAAGCCTGCAACCTTGGCATGTGCCCTTGACCAGAAACAAAACTTCAACCTGCAGGTGGAAGCTCTGTCCACTGAGCTAAGCTAGCTAAGACTGCACAGAGAGAGCTTTAAATAAAACACTGAACTATAACAAGCCTCTGACAAAATGAGAAATTGACTACGAATAAGAGAACTCTAAAAAAATATTGAATGAGCAGATACATGGAACACTGTACACCCTTAGATCTGAATTAAGATACCCAAGTAAAAGTTATCTTCCACCCAGAGAAGCCAGAAATGATTAGTTCAAAAGAAAGAGATATTTTCTTTTTAATCATTTCCACTGGGGCAGAAATTATGGATAGCAATGGTATATAATTACATCACACATTTCTTGTTCAAGCCAGTGAACACTTTTTATTAAAAACCAAAAATATGAAAATAGCAAATGAGATGGATAAGTTCTGTGGATCTAATGTACATCATGGTGATTGCAGTTAATCATACTGTATTACATACTTGAAAGTTGCTGAGAGTGTAGATCTTAAATGTTCTCACCACAAAAAGTAAATGACAATTAGGCGACATGATGGAGATGTTAGCTAACAGGATAGTGATAGTCATTTTGCAATATGTGCGTATGTCAAATCAGCATGCTGTATATCTTAAATTTACACAATGTTAAATGTCAGTTTTATGCTGGGGAGAAGCACATTTTAAAAATATCGAGTGTGATTATTTCTGATTGGAAAAAGATATTAGAAGAAAGTTACCAAGCAATGCAGGTTTTTATATTTCTACCTTATTGAAAAATGTACAAACTAATTCCACACTTAAATGTCTAGACAACTTTGCAGTACATTTTGTCAGGAAAAACAGTGACAAGCTGCATTCCATTTTTCCAGGTCAAGGAAGAATTATCACAGGGCCAGTTCTCTGAGGTTCTTTGGCTTAAAAATAGTATCCTGAAAATATTTAAACTATCTTAATTGATAGCTGTCTTTGAAGATTTTTCTCAGTGAGTAGCTTTTTCACACAGATTAAAAGAGTTAAAGGTAGCATGTCTGGCAAAACTAAAAAATATAAAATGTTTCTGGAGACATAGTTTTTTCTTCATATATCCTTATTAAAACACACAAATTAACAACTTTGATTGTTAGTCACCCTGAGTTTTATGACTTTAGACTGAAGATATTTATTTTAGCCTCCATATTTTGACCCAGAGAACATTTAGACATCATTGTTTGGTACTCAAAACTTTTTATTTCTAGTGCTAATTATTTGAAGCATTAAACTAAAATATTCAAAGTAATCATAACTATACTGAACACCAATATGGCAACTGAAATGAATAAATAAAAAAATAAACTAATATAGATTATCTTATGAGAAACAATTAAAATATCTATCTATGTAAAAGGCTCATATTCAAAATGTCCCCTTGGGAGTTCGACCAGGAGACCGGGAGTTTGATCACTTGCTATGATGTGCGCAGTACACCAGAAGGTGGCGCAGAATGAAGAAAGGCCCTGCTTGGCATGATAGTCAACAAGGCCTAGGGACCCTATTCGTGCATGAATTTCGTGCACTGGGCCTCTAGTTACTTATATAATAGTTAAGAAATAATAACTAACTCTTCATTTATCTTCTTCAGAGCAAAATCTATTGCTGGCCCTTATCATCACAAATAGAATTATTAATGACAAAAATACTCATTAATAATTAGAAACCATAGGAATAACAAACTAATTGTGGAGTCACAACACTTAGATTGAAAATGTGAAAAAGAAATAATATTAATGTTATAGAGCAGTATACTTATTAAAAAAGCAAGTAATTGTTTTTAGATTATGGCAACTAAGGAGGGACGTTTTTATCTGGGAAAACTTACATGGTATACCAAAATAAAAACAAATGAAAATATATAAAATTGAATTTAAAAATATTCACAGCTGATGAGAGAATAAAATATTTGGCAAACATATAAATCTGCAAATGTTTTTTACCTGTGACAATGAACCTTGGTAGAAGTAACATCAAGAACAGCCAAGCCATAATGACAAAATTTGATATAAAATAAAACAAATAAAGGAATCCAAAACAGATTGTGAAATTATCAATATCTTGATGAATATAATTACATAAAAATATCAATAAAATAGGAAAAATAAATAAAACTCTCTTAAATACAATGTACCAAAAACTGATGAAGACATTAAACTGAGCTATGGAGTTTACTACAGGAATCACATTTTCTATGAAGATTCTTTTTTTTTTTAATATATTTTATTGATTTTTTACAGAGAGGAAGGGAGAGAGATAGAAAGTCAGAAACATGGATGAGTGAGAGACATCGATCAGCCACCTCCTGCATGCCCCACAGTGGAGATGTGCCCGCAAGCAAGGTCCATGGAACCTGGGACCTTTCAGTCCGCAAGCCGACACTCTATCCACTGAGCCAAACCAGTCTCGGCAAGATTCTTAATTCTGCAGAAAATAATAGAAACACTTCATTTCATAAGCAGAGAGTTAAAGTCATCATGGAAATATCCATTCATGGCAATTCTAAAAGGGACACCAAAAAGGGACAGCCCGGAGCCGGTCTGCCTCAGGCAGGCCTGTAGTATGTGGGTACTTGACTCCATGCAGGAAAGACTGCACACCAGGAGTCCGGGTGATTTGGAAAGTATGTTTATTCAAGCTGGGTCAGTGACACAAGCAAGGACCTGGGGCAGAAGAAGCAGCAGGAGAGAGCTTAGGCAGCTCTCTAGAAACCTCATGGGAAAAAAGTAAGTATAGACGGGGCTGTGGTTAGCTCCCTGGACAGTCACAGAAAAGGGGCCTTGGAGACAGGGTCAGGGGTTTAGCCAGAGGGGAGCTGCCACTGCCTGATGCTCCTCTGCTTGCACGTCTCCTGGGGACGCTTAGAATTTAGGAACATTCACGCCTGAGAAAGAAAAGGTCTGAGCTTGCTCCCGAGAGAGTTCCCTCGAGGGGCCTTCAGTCTTGTGGCTTTTTATCTGTTCCAGCAGCTGAACTCTTAGAGGAGGTCTCGGGGGAGGGTTTTAGTAGACCATTCATCACTTTTCCAGGTGTTTGGTTTTGTTTTTTGTAAATAATATGTTGATGTGCTGAAATGAATGCACAGAGGGACCAGGGTCACTTTCTGGTAGCTTTGCCTCTATCTTGGATTTGTTGGGTTGTAATAGCATTTTTGTTGGCTTGTTATTTATTCTCCTGACTTCACTGGTCCTAGGCTTTGGCTGGCACGAATGGCACTACTTGGGTCTCTGTTATCTGTCTCCCTGGGTGATTTAAGCCGGTTCCTCTCTGGTTAGGGAGGAGAGGTGGAAGCCACGTGCTCCCAGGTGTCCTTGGTGAGGGAAGCTAAACTCCTGCCATTTACCAGCTGGCAGCAAATTGCTCGAATGGTTAGGCCCCACTTACCCAACCATCTGTCTCAGTTTCCTTTTTCATACTTGTCAGAAATTCCCCTCACATCGAACTCTCCTGCCTCCAAAGGATGGGGTTCAGGGGGCAGAATCAACATTTCTTACATCGGACAGGGAAACTACGGTTCAGGGAACACTTAGACTAAACAATTAGAGAGAAACCGAGGGTTAAATTTGCTATGCTTGCAAAGAAACATTCGGGGAAATAAAGAAGCAATTATCAGTGAGCGAAGTTGCAGACTTCTTTTGCTCACTGTTTTTGTCCTCTTATAATGAACGAGCGGCATTGTTCAGAGCACATTAAACTGCCTTAGGATAGGCCTGGCATCCGGCCAGCAAATTCTGCAAATGCAGTTCTAAGGGGAATAAAAAAGAAATACAGAGGCAGCACGGAAGTTGCATCTTGTATTCCTTTTGTCTCTTTTGTGCGGTCCCAGAATACTTGTATAAATCAGTGACTTCAGCAACGGGACTCAAATTCTGGATTTCCTTTGCACAAGAGCAGAAGCTACCGAGGTTACAGTGAGAGAACGACCTCCTGTGGCCGGTGTAAAAGGCCCAGGACAGCCCATCAATTACATGTGTCCCAGTTCTGACAACCCCCATAGAATCTCACTGTCACAGAACTAACACATAACACGCGCATTTCAAAGATGTTTCTCATTCCCCAGATAAGGAAACCTAGTTGTGGTAATATTGTAATATCATAGAGCTCTTCTTGCAATTATTTGGTGGGTCTCACTACAGTAAGGAGACTCTTGGAGAATAGGTGTATGGAATCTTAACATTGAACAGGGAGCAAAACTGGCCTGTGCTGGTGATGAAGCAAAAGATAGAGAGAACTCCAAGACATCAGAGGGTAGAACTCTGCAGATGGACACAGGGCCAGCTGAAGAAAAGCCGGGGCCAGTTTGGCTCAGTGGACAGAGCGTCGGCTTGCGGACTGAGAGGTCCCAGATTCGATTCCGGCTGGGGGCATGTACCTTGCTTGCGGGCACATCTCCACAGTGGGGCGTGCAGGAGGCGGCTGATCAGTGTCTCTCTCTCATCGATATTTCTGACTTTCTGTCTCTCTCCCTTCCTCTCTGTAAAAAAATCAATAAAAAATATATTTAAAGAAAAAGAGGGGAGTGCAGGCATCCTTTGGGTCCCAGCTGAGTGATCTGGTGATGCAAGGGATGAAGGAGAAGCTACATCCTACACCTAACACATTTTTATGAGTTTGAAGAGCTCAAGTAAGAGAGAAAGGATCCTTAAAGAGCCCAGCAATTCTGTTTCTAACATGGCAAAGTTTGGGGGGATGGGTATATTTAGGATAATCTAGACCTTCCTAGGAGTTATAGAAATAATCCCCCATTGCTCACGTTTCATTTTGCCTCATAATTCCGTTCCAGCTGAGATTGAGTTTCTGCCAGGAAGCCAGGCCTCTCTGGAATGTGTTATCATATTGCATCCTAGAGACGGAGGGGATCAGCTGGGAGTTCTGGAGGTGCGCAACCCTGGCTTATCAAAACATGTGAATTCCTGCGGATTACAGATTAAAGCTGGGGGGGGTGGCGGGGGGGGGGGGGGGGGGGGGGGGGGGGGGGGGGGG
>PVJN01030708.1:0-25401 GCA_004026805.1 Lasiurus borealis | reverse complement strand
GGTGATCAGGTCAGGAGGGGAGGGCAGTTGAGGGTAAGCAAGGGGGGCAGTTGGGGACGAGCAGGCTGCCAGAGGGTAGGTGGGGGCAAGAGGCTGGTGGGGGCAGGCAGTGGGGGTGATCAGCCGGCAAGGGGGGGCAATTGGGTGCGAGAAGGATAGCGGGGGGGCAGTTGGGGGTGAGCAGGCCAGCAGCCAGAGTGGTTAGTGGCAATCAGGTAGGCAGGCCGGTGAGTGGTTAGGAGCCAGTGGTCCCAAATTACGAGAGGCGTCCCAGATTGGAGAGGATGCAGGCCAGGCTGAGGGACACCCACCCCCTGTGCACGAATTTTGTGCACTGGGCCACTAGTATCTCAATAAAAAGCTATTTTTTTAAACATTCCATGAGATATGATGATTAATAAAAACATAGGTTTAGACATGTATCCTGCTCTGAAGAAGCACTTGTCATCCAGTTAGAGTGCTAACATATGTGTATTTAAAACTGAAGCAAAGGGAGAAAATGGTAAGTGTTATAGAAGAGGTAACACTTAGCTTGGCTGTGAAGATGGTTGGGATTTGGATATTCTAGGCAGAGGCAATAGCACCAGTAAAAACAAAAGCATGAAGATGTAACTGTACAGTAATTCATTTCGTCCTGATTAGAGTTTAAATTTTAGATTAAAGTAATGGTTTGAGGCCAGCTTTGAATGCTAGTTAGGTAAAGTAGGCTGTAGGGAGACATTGAAGGATTTTGATCAGAGATATAATGTTATCTGAACTGTGCTTCAGGAAGGTGATTATGGTAATAGTGTTTTTTCAGATGAATTCCGAGAAAGATAGACAAGAGGCTAAAGAGCAGAAGCAGAAGAAAGAAATGGAAAATGAAGAACACACAAAAATAAATATATAAAGTAGAATGGTGAATTAATTGGGGCAAGGGAAAAGGAAGAGTCAAAGTTAATGTGAGGTGTATATGAACCATTTAATGGAGAAACCAAATAGATATTAATGGAGTTTGTCCTGGGTAGAGTTATGGATTTTTTTTTCATAGTATTATGTATTTCCCAGATTATCTATGTTGATCATGGGCTTTTTTAATAGATAATAAAGAATAATAATTACTCCAAAAATGCAGGAGACTGGTTGTAGGAGAACCTAGAAAAGGGAAGATAGATGAGTCAATGTAAATCATCATGCCCACTGAAAAGGCAATTCAGAATATAAGCCTTACTGACAGACAATCAGTAGCATCACTGTGTGCTGTCAGATTAATCCTGTCTACTGGTAGCCTCTATTGAGTTTCCCTGGACTCAACCAGTGGGAGCCTCAGTATAGATTCTGAAATCTGGTGACACATTTGTTTTTCTGGTATTACTGGTGAAAGAATAGCCTGTGTCTCTGTTGTGAAAATTTTACCTTTTACATTTGTCATACAAAACAGCTAGAGATAAAATTTTAACTTTGTAATATTACATTTGTAAATATTTTAAATGACCATGTTATTATTACTCCTTCATTTTCATCCTGTAAGTATGTATTTTCTTCTTCTCTTTCCATAGGTGCACCATAAATACAAAAGACTGAAGTTACAAAAGGGGAAGAGAAGGTTAATGCTAAAATGAATTTCAGCAATACAGTGTATTTTGTGCCATACACAAAAAGGTATTGTCCATATAGATCCATAACTTAGCTTTCTCCTATGAAATGGGAATAAGTGGTACATTCTGATTTTTCTTTTTCTTTTCAATATATTTCTATGGATTTCAGAGTGGAAAGGAGAAGAAGAGAGAAATAGAAACAACAATGATAGGTAATCATTGACCAGCTGCCTCCTGCAGGCCCTCTCCTGGGGATTGAGCCTGCAACCCAAACTTGTGCCCTGACTGGGAACCTAACCATGACATCATGGTTCATATATCAACACTCAACCACTGAGCCATGCCATTTGAGCTTTTCTCTATAATTAATTTTTAGTATATTTCTAAGAAAAATATATTAAAGAGGAAAATATTAATAAAATTGGGATAAAATGTTCTTTTTATAAAGTTTTTTTAATTTCAAGCTATTTCCTCATAATTTTTTATTATTCTCAGTTATAGCTTACAATAAAGAACTATTTGGTTAAAAGAAATGAGATCAAGTTAATTTCTATTAAATTATTTTCTGGAAATAAAATTTTTTGTTGTAGTAATACATATAAGCAAAAAAAGGAAATGTAAAAATTACCTGAAATCCCACACCTACTTCAGATAAAACATAGCCTGCAAAGGAATCTAAATGTACAGGTTAAAGAAGCCATATTTTCCATCTTCACTGTGGCATCTCTCCTATGGTCTGCTTATACCCTGCCTTTCACTAAAACAAAACAAACAGTAAAGAAATGGGCTCATGTAAATTCCCATTAGTATATTACTGGGTCAAACACTGTAGCCATTCTATTCTTTCAGTTATGTATCCTTATTCCCATACCCCTCTCCCCAAAATGTATATTTTCTATTACTTTGCTAATTTGGTGGGTGAAATGAGATGTCTTATTCTTTTAGTTTTTCTTCTTTAATTCTAGTGAAATTACATATATTTCTTTTCATTAATGGCTACTGCTATTTTTTTTTCAAATTTAGGGTTTATGTCCTTTGTGTATGTGAATGGGTGTATGTATATATATATATGCGTTTACCTCCTTGATATCAAAAATAACTGGCAAATATTTTGAAAGAACCACTCCCACTCTATTTGCTTTCATTTTTTAAGTGTGTCTTTCTTTTTAAAACAACCTTATTGATGTTTTACATACAATAATTTAATATATTTCAAGAACATAATATGCTAAACACACCTATATATAAATATAATTCTAAATATATCATATATTTAGTAATTCATTTATCAATGCATTTAAGAATTCACTAATAGATTTATTAATAATTCATTAAGATTTTTCTCAATTATATTTATTGATTGCTTATTTCCCATTTATTCATGTCTATTTCTACATTTATATATTAATAAATAAATATATATGAAGCTGTCATCATATTGAATATACATGTCCATCATTCCCCAAAGCTTTCTCATGCCCCATTTTACTCCTTCCTTCTCTCTCTCTCTCTTCTCACCCCAACCTTATCTCTGGGCAACCACTGATGTGCTTTCTGTCATGTTAGGTTAATTTGTGTTTTCTAGAATATTATATGAAGTCATAAAATATGTATTCCTTTTTTTATGGCTTCTTTCACTTAGCATAATTATTTTTATATTCATCCATGTTGTAGCATGTATCAATATAGTTAATTTTATTGCTAAGCTACATTCCATTGTCTGCATTTACCACAGATTGTTTATCCATTCATCTGTTGGTGGACATTTGGGTTGTTTCCAGTTTTGGCTATTAAAAATAAAGCTGCCATGAACATTTGTGTACAGTGCTTTGTTTGGACATATGTCTTCATTTTTCTTGGCTAAATACGTAGGAATGGAATGGCTACATCAGATGGTAGATGTATGTTTAACTATTTAAGAAATTGCCAAACTGTTTTCCAAAGTGTTCGTTCCATTTTTACATTTCCGCCAGCAATGAATGAGAGACCCAGTTATTTCACATCCTTGCCAACACATGGTATGCTTAGTCTTTTTAATGGTAGCCATTCTACTAGAGTTTAATTTGTATCTTCCTGATGAATAGTATTAAGCATATTTTCTTTTATTTGCCATCCATATAACATTTTAAAATTTTTCTTTATTGATTAAGGTGTTACATATGTGTCCGTATCTCCTCATTACCCCTCATCCCCCTCCACATTCATGCTCTCACCCTCCTGTTGTCTGTGTCCATTGGTTAGGCTTATTGCATGCATACAAGTCCTTTGGTTGATCTCTTCCCCTTACCCCCACTCTCCCTATCTTCCCTCTGAGGTTTGATGGTCCATGTTTCTCTGTCTCTGGATCTATTTTTACTCATCAGTTTATGTTGTTAATTATTTTAGTAAAATGTCTATTCTAATTTTTTCCCATTTAAGAAATTGGATTGTTCATTTTGTCGAGTTTTTTAATCTTGATGAAGTCTAATTTATCAATTTTTTTCTTTTATGGATTATGCTTGTCTTTGCCTAATCCAAATTCACAGAGGAACAAAACATATTATAAATTTCCCTTTAGGAAAAACAGAAAGATCTATGAACTAAATTTATGAAAACTAAAATCTTTTTAATCACCAAAATGTATTTTAAACTTTTGAATATTTTGTGAATAAAACTGAGTACTATGGATCACCATTTGCTGGAAATACATAGATCACTATGTCACACTATAGACTAAATACTTGCTTCCTGACCATAGGGAAGTGGTTTCATCTTAGTCTTAGTTTGTCCCATAATATTAAAATAATAAAGTCTTACATTTGATTTGTTGTGGGACTTAATAGAGATAATATATATGGTATTTAGTGTTGCCTGACACATAATAAGTCCTAATTAATGTTAGCTGTTATTATTTAAGTATTAATTAGACCAAAATGCTTTTTAAAAACAGATTTGTTGAGATAAAATTTTTATATAACTTACTCACTTAAAGTATACAAATCAATGGGTTTTAGTATACTACCAGTTGTACTACCAGTACCACAGTTAATTTTAAGACATTTTTCACCACGCTTTTAAAAAAAGCACAAATTTTTTAGTTATCCCTACAAACCTTCCTTTCCCCCAGTCCTAGGCAACCAGTTACCTACTCTGTATCTATAGATTTACTTATTTGAGAAATATTTTATAAAAGAAATCATACAATATATAGCTTTTTTCATGTAGCATGTTTCTTTGGTTCATCCATGTTGGAGCATGTATCAGTATATCATTTGTTTTTATGGCTGAATAATACTCCAATGTATGGATAGACCACATTTTTCTTTTTAAATAAATCTTTATTATTCAGATTATTACATTTGTTCCTCTTTTTTTCCCCCAGTAGCTCCCCTCCACCCAGCTCTCACCCTTCCCTCTGCCCTTACCTTCCCCCGCATTGTCCTCATCCATAGATATATGATTTTTGTCCAGTCTCTCCCCGCACCCATCATTTCTTTCCCCCTGAGAATTGTAGTCCACTCCCTTTCTAGGCCCCTGATTCTATTATATTCACCAATTTATTCTGTTAATCAGATTTTTTATTCACTTGATTTTTAGATTCTCTTGTTGATAGATATGTATTGTTGTTCCTAATTTTTATCTTTACCTTCTTAAAAAGTACCTTTCAGCATTTCATATAACACTGGTTTGGTGTTGATGAATTCCTTTAGCTTTTTCTTATCTGTGAAGCTCTTTATCTGCCCTTCAATTCTGAATGGTAGCTTTGCGGGGTAAAGTAATCTTGGTTGTAGGTTCATGCTATTCATCACTTTAAATATTTCTTGCCACTCTCGTCTGGCCTGCATAGTTTCTGTTGAGAAATCAGCTGACAGTTGTATGGGTGCTCCCTTGTAGGTAATTAACTGGTTTTCTCTTGCTGCTTTTAATATTCTCTCTTTGTCTTTTGCTCTTAGTATTTTAATTATGATGTGTCTTGGTATGGTACTCTTTGGATTCCTTTTGTTTGGGGTTCTGTGTTTTTCCTGGACTTTTAAGTCTATTTCTTTCACCAGGTGGGGGAAGTTTTCAGTCATTATTTCTTCAGGTAGGTTTTCAGTATCTTGCTCTCTCTCTTCTTCTGGCACCTTCATAATTCTGATGTTGGTATGCTTGAAATTGTCCCAGAGGCTCCTTACACTATCTTCACATTTTTGGATTCTTTTTTTCTTTTTGCTTTTTCAGTGGAGTGTTTTCTGCTTCTTTGTATTTCAGAACTTTGACTTGATTCTTGCACTCCTTTTGTCTTCTGTTAGATCTCTGTATAATATTTTTTATTTCAGTCAGTGTATGTTTAATACCTAGTTGGTCCTTTTTCATCTCTAGTTGGTACTTTTTCATCTCCCGTTGGGTCTCACTAAATTTATCCAACTTTTCTAGTAAATTCATGAAAAATCTTATAACCATGGTTTTGAACTCTATATCCAGTTGTTTGTTTTCCTCCATTTTTTTCATTTGTGATCTGTTCCTTTGTCTCCACATTTTCACTGCTTCCCTGAGTTGGTAGAGTAGCTTTGTGTGCTAAATGTCCTATATGGCTCAGTAGTTCCGCCTCTCCAGTTACCTGAGGTGAACTCTCTTGGTGCACCCCTTAAGGACTCTGTGTACAGCCTTGTTGTAGTTAAGTCTTGATTATTCTTGGTATCACTGGGGGAATTGACATCCAAGCCAATTGGTTGTGAGGATCAGCTGTGTCTACTCTGGGAGAACTTCTGTGCTAGAGTCAGCTTATGATATAAGACTTGCAAAGTTGCAAAAGCCTCTCTATTCAGCTTGGATCGGGCGAAGTCTCAGGGCTGAGCAGAGACAGCCTTGGCTTCCTGTCAGCCCTGCCCTGGGTCTCAATGGCCCCCATAATTGCTGCAGCCCTTTCTGTGCACACATGCGTGCCTCCAGACCTCTGCCTTTCCCACTCCCCTGAGTTTCTGAGTGCTCCGGGGGACCCGTATGAGTCTAGGTCCCCAGGGTCTTTCCCGAAACTGGGGTTCAGTGTAGTTGCAAGTGGATGTCAGTGCAGTTGGGAGGTTCTGTCTCCCTCCCGTAAGAGAAAGCCAGCAGCACAATCAGCAATCAGCCTTCTGTGTGTGCCCTCGAACTCACGTGCCTCCAGACCTCTGCCTTTTCGAGGCTCCCTTAAGTTTCCGTGCACTCCTCTCTCTTCACCACAGTCCAAACTCCCCCCAAATGAGTCTTGCCCAGAACTGGGGTTCAGTGCAGTCGGATCTGGGATTCAGGAGTTTCCTTCTCCCTCCCGCTAGAGGAAAGCAGCCAGGCATTCTGCCTCCCATCCTCTCCACGTGTGTGTCTCTGTACCTCAGCTTTTTGCAGCTCTTCTGAGTCTCCTTGAGTCCCTCTCTTTCCTTCTGGTAGTAGAATTTCCACTCAGCCAGCTTTCCTGTGGTTTTGGATGATATCCATTTTGTCTTTTAGCTGTAGTTTTGAAATTGTTGTGAGAGGAAGCAGTTTAGGTGTTCACCTATGCTGCCATCTTGATTTCTCTCCAGACCACATTTTTTTAGACCACATTTTTTTACTCATTGACCAAATGGACATTTGGGTTGTTTCCATTTTCTGGCTATAATGAATAATGCTGCTATAACTATCTATGCACAAATTTTTATGTGAACATCTGTTTTCATTTCTCTTTGCTATGCATGCATATAAGCTTGCCTACTTCTATTTCTAGGAGTAGGATTCCTGGGTCAAATGGCAACTTTGTGTTTAAGTTTTTGATGAACTGCCTATCTGTTTCCCAAAATGGCCGCACTATTTTACACTCACACCAGCAGTGTTAGAGAGTTCCAATTTTTCCACATTCTTACCAATACTTACTATCTGACTTTTTTTATAATACCCATCTCAGTGGGTATTAAAAGTTATCTCTTGTTTTAATTTTACTTTTCTAATGATTAATGATATGGAATGTTTTTTCATGTGTTAATGGCCACTTGCATATCTTTGAAGAAATGTCTGTTCAAATCTTTTGCCCATTTTTCTTTTGAGTTACTTGTCTTTGTTACGGAATTATAAGACCATGATGCTTTTTAATATCAATTTGCATTGCCACCAAACAAAATGTGTTAGAAATAAGGTAATGTCAAACTTAATTTTTCTACAGGTACTAAAAATTTACCCCGAAAAAATTGTCAATGAGAGATAAGGCTGATTGGGATATCAAAAGCAAAACGTTTGCAAGTACTGGTCATCATGCCTAAAGGGGTACCAAAGGATCCAGAGATTGCTGATCTGTTCTACAAAGATGATCCTGAAGAACTTTTTATTGGTTTGCATGAGATTGGACATGGAAGTTTTGGAGCAGTTTATTTTGTAAGTAATGGAAAAGAATCATTTAGATAGATCAGATTAAGAAAATTTGACTTCTACACATTTCAGTACTTGAAAAATACACTTGGCTTTAATGTCTATTCTACAAATTAAATGGTATTTCTTGTAGAGGCAAATAGTCATTGCAGAAAAGCCAGTCCCAGCCAAGACCGGTTTGGTTCAATGGATAGAGCGTCAGCTTGCGGACTGAAAGGTCCCAGGTTCGATTCCGGTTGGGGGCATGTACCTTGCTTGCGGGCACATGTCCACTGTGGGGCGTGGAGAAGGCAGCTGATTGATGTGTCTCTCTCATTGATGTTTCTGACTTTCTATCCCTCTCCCTTCCTCTTTGTAAAAAATCAATAAAAAAATAAAAAGAAAAGCCAGTCCCAGAAATCTAGGCATTATTCAAGTCAAAGGTATCTAAATCAACTGACTGCTGTCAAGGTAATATTAAAAAGTTATAAGCTTTACGTTGAACTCTATGCATTTCCACTCTATGCCACACTTTTTCCTGCCTTAGGTACTTTATATATGCTCCTACTTAGAAAACGCTGCACATTGCATCCCGGTCCTCCTTAACTCTTGTTTGTCCTACAGATTTCAGATTAAGTGTTACATCCACAGGATAGCTTTTCCTGTTCAGCCCTCCAGCACTAAATTAAGACTTTTTAAATGATCTCCTAACACCCTGTGCTGTACTTTGTTGCATTTATCACAATTGTAATTTAATAATTATATGAGAGTTTTTTATTCATCCCAACTTTTAATGGTTATTTCATTATATAACTGTAGCAAATTTATTTAACTGATTCTCTATTGATGGAGGTTCTATATGATGAAGCCAGTTTTAGAAATATGACTTGTTTCTGTTTGAATGAATATATTTATTAAGCCCTAATTTTTTATAGTGTAATCTTTGCATACAGAAAAGGATTAAGACAAACTATTCTTTAAAGTGGGATGGAAATGTCTACCTAATCTATCAAAAGTTGAACTATCTTTAAATTGTTATAATGAAGTATGAGAATGTTATTTAAATTCTCTAATCAAATATTTAAGTTAAACTGGCTGAAATATCATTCATTCTTTTCATTTTACTTTCTTCACTGTCTTAACACAGGCCACAAATGCTCATACAAGTGAAGTGGTGGCAATTAAGAAAATGTCTTATAGTGGGAAGCAGACACATGAGGTAAGTTAAAGTCAGTTGAATACCTAAACAGACATAAGTAAGTTAATATGAAATTGACAGAAGAAACAAAGTTTTTTAAACATTTTAAAAATATGTATTTTTATTGATTTCAGAGCGGAAGAGAGAGAGAAACATCAATGATGAGAGTCATTGATTGCCTGCCTCCTGTATGCCCCCTATTGGGGACTGAGGGCACAATCCAGGCATGTGTCTTGACCGGGAATTGAACCATGACCTCCTGGTTCATAGGTCAGTGCTAAACCACTGAGGCACACAAGCCAAGCATCTTTAAACTTTATATCACAATTCTTTTTTTCCCCTCCTTCTGGAGCATACACTAAACATTCCTAATATTTTAATTCAATCAACTGTTTTGTGGAATAGATGGGTTAGTATAATAGATTTAAATATGTATTTGATGTTAGATTTACATTTACATGGATTCAAACTTAAAAAAAGTAACATAAGATTAAATGGCTTCTTCATTTATTAAACATTTACTTTGTTCCTTTTAAAAATAAAAAGAACATGATGTATGTGTATTTAATAATAAAATACTATTTTAAGCTTTAGAATGATGATGTTTGTTTTCTTCAATAGAAATGGCAAGATATTCTTAAGGAAGTCAAATTTTTACGACAGTTGAAGCACCCTAATACCATTGAGTATAAAGGTTGTTACTTGAAAGAGCACACTGCTTGGGTAAGTCAAAGGACCTCTATTATTTATTTTTTTCTATTAATTTTTTCTATTTTTTCTCTTATTTCTTTGATCTCTAAAATTATCAGTCCCATTTGACTTTTGTTATTAGTCTTTAACATTTGTTAATGCTTTAGAAATGCCATATGCTACATATTCTGTAAGAATGATATCTAGCCTATGGGAAATTGCATTCTATAAACACTCATTGAAGAAATGGTGAAAGTTAATATGATTTTATAATGATTTATGTATAAAAGTAAAGGGCAGGGCCTTCTATTCTCATTCTAGAATTTTTATCTTTGACGTTTTTCATCCCCCACTCCCAATTCCTGCATAGTTCAGAATTGTGCTTGGTATTGTAATGCCTAACAGGGCCAAGAAATAATTAAAATAAAGCAATCTATTATTCCATTCTGTCTTCTTAGTGTATTTTTGCATGATTGTGTTTCTGTTGGGCACTGTTCAGTACATAAAATGTTATACTTTCTATTTAATTCAAACTGCACATTCCAACTTGAAGTTCAATTTAACTATCATTTCTTGAGTACTTACTAGGACTTTGTCCTTTCCTGTACATGATCTCCACTTAAGGAATTGAATTTTTGTTCCCATATAGACTATCAAACAATATGCTTAAACATTTCTGATCAAGTAACTCTTAAGATATCTAGATCCATTGTTTCTGATCTGAGGAGAAATTAATCAGAGGCATTTCTCATGATCTGGAAATCAGTTCTCTGGCAATCTCAACAGTCTTGAAGGAGTCAAGAAAGGGATTTTGAGCAGGCAGGATGAATGTTACAGTATCAAATGTTCAGTCTCTTGAGTTCAGGTCTTCAGAAAAATCCTCTGAGCTCTTATTTGAA
Source organism: Lasiurus borealis (assembly GCA_004026805.1). NCBI lineage: Eukaryota > Metazoa > Chordata > Mammalia > Chiroptera > Vespertilionidae > Lasiurus > Lasiurus borealis. Next base: position 14,722 of record PVJN01030708.1, on the reverse strand, counting down.
GTCTATTTACTCTTAGATTACACAAAATGCTAATAGGCTTGGTTAGTTGGTCTCTGTCCACAACAGATTTGATAGGTTAATTAAAAGTAGTTTTAGGAACTGAGCTGCTAGAGACATACCTACAAATAGCCACAGACTAATTTGACCATAGGAAAAAGTTGGGAAAGCTAAAGTATGGAGCCTCATTTTATGATCTGAGCATCATATTATGCACTTGTGGTTGTGTATTAAATTGTTTTTTTCTCCTGTTTAAAAAAAAAAAGAAAGAAATTAGAAAAGTATGGGTACAATTGAGAAATGTTTCCATTAATTTAAAAAATTTATTTGTCAATTATACCTTAATATAGCTGAAAAAATAATGCATATAAAAGGCTGTCCTTCATTATAATAATACTTGTGTAGACTCTCATTTCACAATAAAAATGAAATTAATGTTTATAAATCTGCTTACTTTTTTTATATTTTATTGACTTCAGAGAGGAAGGGAGAGGAAGAGATAGAAACATCAATGATGTGAGAGAATCATTGATTGGCTACCTCTTGCACGCCTCCTACTGCGGTTCAAGCTCACCACCCAGGCATGTGCCCTTGGCTGGAATCGAACCTTTCAGTACACAGGCTGATGCTCTATTCATTGAGCCAGACCAGCTAAGGTTAAATCTGCTTACTTTTAATGTTAAGCTGAAAACTATAATAACATTTCTAAACTTTAAATTTTTAAGTTCCTCATATTGTTCTAAATTATTCTAACAGTACATTAATTTATATATTCTATATTTAATATTATGCATAATTTAATGATTTATGTATAGATACCTATAACTTGATTATTATACAATATATTGTATATGTTATATGTCACTATATGTGTTATGTACCTTGCATTGCATTGCTACGGGAATAATTTAGAAAAATGAGATAGATTGATATGTAATATATACTAATAAAAGTGTAATATGCTAATTAGACCAGACATCCTTCTGAGCGACCTTCCAGATGAAATTGCAGTGGGCAGGGGATGAGCCCCTTGCACAAATTTCATGCATTGGACCTCTAATATTACATATAATATAGAATTATAACATTATATTATCTCATGTTCTCCTAAATTATTTTGATAATACAAGGTACATGAAATATAGATATATATTTTGTACTAATTTTTAAATGAAAGAAATCAATATTGATATTGTTTATGTCTAGGTAACTAAGGAAATTAGTATTTTATAATGAGCATATAGCATTTTTTAGAATAACAAAATGATTTGTAGGAGTAGGTGTGCTTGTGTGTGTATGTGGAGACTAGTGCCTGAGCACTCACAGTTCTGACCTTGGCCACAAACCAGTAGTCTGGGACACCTGAAAAATCTAAGATGGAAATAAAGAAAGTTTTCTCATTTTTGCTTTTAAAAGACCTCCCAAGATTGCAAATATCAATAATATTTTAATAATATTATTTTCAAATTACTTTAAATATCTCATATCTTGGGAATTTGAGCTAATGCAATGATATAAGCTACATCTTTAGGTTGAGTTCTAAACAATATTTTCTTTTTCTCTTCTTAAATGAAGATGGAAGTAAATGATCTTGTTTCCATAGAGGCAAATACTTAATATTTTCTTGCTTAAAACTCTTAAATAAAATTATTGATTTATTTTAGGGGTGGAGATAGAGAAAGAGAAAGAGAGATCACAACAATTATTTGTTGTTCCACTTATTTATACATTCATTGGTTGATTCTTGTACCTGCCTTGACAGAGGATCAAATCAGAGATGATGCTCTAATGAACTGAGCTACTGGGCCAGAGCTGTTTAACACTTTTTTAAATGTGAAAATAAAGAATTTACTACTTATTATTGGCTTATTTATTTAACTTCTATTTCCTAGTATAGATTTTACTGGCTCATGTATTTGGTTGCCAGTTTCCAAGTTATAAAATTTAATTTGGAGTATAACCCAAGCCACCTTAAATTCCTTTTTGAAACAAGATGCTTTAGAATGTAGTAGTAAATAGATAAGTTGGAAATCTCAACTTGGTAATTTCCATTCAGTATTTCCATAACCAGTCCCCTTAGAGTTTTAGACTAATTCCATTTCCAAATAGGAGATAACAATAACAACTGATAAAAATTATAACAACCAATTAGTGCCAGTTTACCAAAATTGAATCCAGGGTATTTATTCTTCTAGTACTCTTAGGTTCTGAGTTAGTCAGTTGGTTTTAACAGTTTCCTGTTCATCCTGGTTATTTATTGTTTTAATCTCTTACAGTTGGTGATGGAGTATTGCTTAGGCTCAGCCTCTGATTTGTTAGAAGGTAAGAATCAAAACAGTCCCTTCCTTTCTGTTTTACCTTGACAGAATGATATCTGCTCCTAAATTAAAGTCCAATTTGGGCAAACCACATGGATGATGACTTAAGACTTCAGGCTTGTGTGCATAAGCTATGTAAACTTTGTAGTGCCACCAAAACTATCTGCGTAATGATTAGCAGTCCTCCTATTGTTTTTTTAAAGTTCATAGGTCATCCTTGGCAAGTACTACTAAAATGTTTACTAATGAGATGAAGTATATGCAGCCCAAAACATTAACTTTATGTTTATGTATGAAAGAGAGGTAGGTGGAATTAAATTAAATATTAATATTTAACCCTTGTAAATGTCTTGACTGACCCAGTTCTCCGCAGATGCTGTTATAACCAGAGACTGTTAAAAATTTACATTAAAAATCAATCAAAGGACTTGTATCTATGCATATAAGTATAACCAATGAACATAGACACTGGGGGGTGGGGGTATGGCTGGGAGGGAGGGGGGGTAATGGGGAGATATGTATACATGTAACACAATAAAAAAAAATAGAAAAAAATTTACATTAAAAAAACTGTCTGAAACCATCCTTAATCTCTGAATAGAAATTGCTTATTAGCTGCTTTCACAAATATTGAAAACCTGTAGTTAGAGGAGTGAGATAGATGGCTTCAGGGCAGAGGAGAATAATGCCACCTAAAACACTCTAGGTTTATGTCAGAAGAAACTAGTAAATTTGGGCCTGGCCAACTGACTTGAACTGACAAATAAATTAATAATTCATTACCACAAATATCAGGCTTTGTTTTATTTTGTTTGAACAGATTTGTTAGTTTTTATACTTCAGTTTTCTATTCTCTGATTATTGCTGTTCTATAGAAAATATATATCTTATATCTTTAGATAAATGTGTTCCTAATTTGTCACTTGAGAAAGTCTGTAATTCAGTTTGTTATAGTTGTATAAGATAAAAAGCGGCATGAAACTGATCATGTACTCCTGAATGTTTTTTCCTTCCCCAGTTCACAAGAAACCACTTCAGGAAGTGGAGATCGCTGCCATTACTCATGGTGCCTTGCAGGGGCTAGCCTATCTGCATTCTCATGAATTGATTCATAGGTAAGATTAGAGACTAGTTACATTTTCATTTCAGCTATAGGAATATCTATTCAATGAACCTTGAAAATCAGTGCATGCTCCAATTTTTGGGGCACCTAAGGATTTATGGGTAACAAATAGACTGCCGCTGCTTCTGGATGTAAAGTGTAAAGTTGCCAGAATTTAGTTCCTAACTCTTGGTCCCTCCCATGTATCCACAAAGACTTACATTATCTCTGTTCTATAGGTAACTATTCTCCAGGCAGGGTGTTGCAAGGAAGAGCTCAGCAGCCTTTTGATACTGTGTCAAGAAGTAAAGAAAATGAATCTTTCTTGCATATATTTATTTCCTAGCTCAGTTTCTTCTCCCTTCTAGTTGCAAATAACAAGTCTATCTTATATAAATACATACTTTTTTATCACTTTAAACTGGTTTGGCTCTGTGGATAGAACGTCAGCCTGTGGACTAAAGGGTCCCAGGTTCAATTCCAGTCAAGGGCGTGTACCTTGGTTGTGGGCACATCCCCAGTAGGAGGTGTGCAGGAGGCAGCTGATTGATGTTTCTCTCTCATCAATGTTTCTAACTCTCTTATCTCTCTCCCTTCTTCTCTGTAAAAAATCAATAAAATATATTTAAAAAATAAAATAAAATGTTTTCTGTTTCTGTGATTTATATAGATACTTAGGATAGTATGTTATTATTGTCTTTATTTTGGCAGATGAAGAAACTGAGATTCATAAAGATTTGAATAACTTCCCCATGGTTTCACAGCATTTATATGATAAAAAGTAAAACTCAAATTTCCTAGCTCCTAATCCAAGACTTCTGCTACCTTATATTTTTTTTCTACCACAACCCCACTCTATTTCCCATCACTAACTTCTCCTAAGCAAATATTTTGTTTTTAATATTTTCCTTTCTCAGCAAAGAACTTCTAGTACAGTTACTTCAATGAGTGGTGCAGAAGTAGTGGACTGTGAGTTATGTATAAAGTAACTGAGGTGGCTTAAAAACAAAAGAAAACACTGACATTTGCTAGGAAGAAATGAAACTATTAGGTCATAGTTCCTCCTTTCTGTTTTAATCACATAAGAATAGTCATCATATGATACTGGTACTAAAAAAGCAGAACTTTCTCAAGATAGATGGACCAAAATTCCTGCTGTGAATTTATAAGGACTAACTATGTATAATAAATATTGATGAAATAAATTGTTGAACCATAATTTCTATGGATTTGACACATTAAAATCCTATATAATCAAAGCCTAATATTCTAAGTGTCCACCATTAGTTCGACCATTCAACCAATCACTATGATGCGCATAACCACCAGGGGGCAGACGATCCAACCAATAGGTTAGCTTGCCGCTGGGGTCTGGCTAATCGGGGCTGGGGAAGGGGGGCTGGACACGCCCTGGAGGCCTCCCGCAGTCTCTCCCTGGCCCCGATTGTGCACCAGTGGGGTTGCTTCACCTGGCCTGTGCAATCCAGGACCCCTTGGGAGATGTCGGAGAGCCATTTTGGCTTGATCCCCTCAGGCCAGGCCAAGGGACCCCACCAGTGCATGAATCCGTGCACCAGGCCTCTAGTGTGTGTGTGTGTGTGTGTGTGTGTGTGTGTGTGTAAAACTTTAGTACCAAGATGTCCTTATGGAAAGCCAACTTGTTTATGATTTTGTTTGCTCCTTTTAAAGCCATAGTTCAGTTTTTTATGCCTTTGTTATCTTAATCTGCGCATTAATGTGTTAATTCTATATTATACTTTAACTTTTTAATATGTAAAAGAAGTTGAAAAGACAAAACGTTTAAAGAATGATCTTTATTTAATAATAAATGCTATCTATGTCTCATTTTATTATTTTGATTTAAGAGGCTAGTTAGTCAATGTTGTAATTGAAGATAATAGAGAAAACATTTTTTGTTGTCGTTGTAAGAAATAAATAATGCTTTTTTTTAGTTCTCTCTGCCAATTCCTAATGTCATCATGAGGAAAGAAACTGAATTTTCAAGGAAGATTTTTGGAAACGTTGTTTTGGAAGTATTTGAACCTTATCATTTTCAATTTGACATAAATTTACTTCATTCTCTCTGCTTTATCTTTTCACTGCCCATCAACTTACAATTCTTGGTTCATAGTACTCATTACACCTCATACCTTTTTAAAAGAGAATAAAAAATACATCCACATCTTCTCATTCTAAATTATCATGCTGAAAATGATTTTTTAAGTTATATCCCAAAATCTTTTTGATGCATAAAATATCTAAAGCTATAATAGTAACCACTTGCAGTTCTTTGCAGTAATACAATAAATGCAATGTCCTAACACCTAATCCTTGTTTGTTTTGGTCTTTCAGGGTCTTCTTTTTACTGTACAGTGTTATTTTTAAAATAACACCTTCTATATAACTTGTATCCTCAACTGCCTTAGAGTTGCAGTTACAGTTAAAGGCAGAGAGAAAGGGTCACAGGCAAGAAAGAAAAGGTATGTGTGTAGAGGAGGCTTATTGGTAGGTAGTCAATACAGAGTCATTGAAGGTTTGTTTAGGCTTCAAAAAATATTAAGGACTTTGGAAAAGCGGGGAAAAGGCAGTTACAAATGATGCCAATTTTCCCAGCACAAGGAATACTGCTGGTGACTGGATTTAGCATCTAAGAATATGGTTTTGTAAATGTAGCAATTGTCTGCCATAACTGCCTTTTTTCTCATTGCCTTCCCCCAGAAGAAAGCTCTCCCTTTCAATGTAATTACTATGACCTACCTATAAGTACACCCAAGAATCTGGGCCCCCTTACAACATGCAGTAATTACTAAGTCCCCTTTTAGCTATCTGGGCAAGGTTTTTTAAAATAAACTTTTTGTCTTATTAATTGCATGCTCTGACCTTATTCCGTAATCAAAATTGAAAAGTAATTTTCTACCCTTCTTATTTTTTTCCTACAGGGATATTAAAGCAGGAAATATTCTTCTAACAGAGCCAGGTCAGGTGAAACTAGCTGATTTTGGATCTGCTTCAATGGCTTCTCCTGCCAACTCCTTTGTGGGCACACCTTACTGGTATGTAGTATTAGAGAACATGACATAGTTTTTAAAAAATGCATCCACAAACAAGGTTTTCCTTTGCTATTTTGACAGTGTCTCACCATGTCTCTTAAAATGAGATTTTATTACAGAAGGATAGAAAACTCATTAGCAAAAAGAAACACTCTGACTTAGTATAAAATTTCTGGTGATTTTAAATTGTTCAAATAAGGTTGATGTCACTGTGTGTAAACTGAGCAGGATTATCAACACACTGTCTAAGCTCAGGTTTTAGATTTCATTTAAAGTTTCTTTTCAACTTTTCTCTTGAGGCAGAGTCTGTAGGCAAGGAGGGTAGCTTTTTTAACCTCCTCTAGCCAGTGAGCATAAATACTGCCCTTCAGTGAAAGAAATCCAGGTTCTTCTGTTTGCTGAATTCTCTGATACTTTACCTAGCTTATCATCTGACTTAGTTTTACCCCATTCTATTCAAGATTCCTTTCCTTCCTTTCAGAGATGCATTGGAATTTTATTGTACCTTAGAGAATGACTTATATCCATGGAAAGTTGCTTATCAAAAAAATCAGCTATTTGAAATTTTTTTCAACATCGTCGAATAGCATTTACTAAACAACTACTTATATACACTACTAATGAACAAAGCATATTAAACTGATATGACCCCTGTCCTCCTAATGAAAGTCTATTATGGACAAAATAACATTTATAGCAGTTTGGTTGGTTGATTGGTTTTAAGTTGCAATATCTTTCATGTTGCTTAAAGTAATTTATTTAAGTGTTTCATACATATTAATCCTTTATTAATCTCTGAGGTAGCTATTAGAATTCTCTCCATTTTACAGATGAAGAAACTAATATGTAGAAAGGTTAAGTAACTTACTGAAAATCAAACTTAAAGGAAATAGTGGAACCAGAGTTTATTGAAAATAATGTATTATTTCATGTAAATCACTAATTATATTATTTACATTTTAACTAGTGTTTCTTCCAAATGATTTGTGTGAGGAACTAATATCTTTATGAGATACAGTTTTAGAAAATCCTCAGAAGAGTTATTTCTTTGAATTACTTTATTAGGTAAATTTAGTTTTTAATGTACAGCATTATTTTTGGCAGGATGGCTCCAGAGGTGATCTTAGCTATGGACGAAGGACAGTATGATGGGAAAGTTGACATTTGGTCACTTGGGATCACCTGTATTGAATTGGGTGAGTCAAGACTTGCTTTCATTGTACTTTTTTGAGACTCACTCCTTATTATGATAATTCATTCATACAGCATTGTTCAATGTGTTATTAGTATACGTGTGCCAGGCAGTGTGAATTTATTATATTTCCTCCCATGTTCTTGTGGGGAAGATTGCTTTCTCTCTGGTACATTTTCAAGTTATTAATTTAAGTAAAAGTTTGAGCAGATATGGCAGTTACCAATGTGGGAATCCATGATAAGTATTACTATTTGAAAAATAGCCATTCTTCATACTATAAGTGTTAATATATGTCTTTTCTTCACATAATATTTGTTACTTACTTTACATTCCAACTTGTTAAAAGGACATTTGCAAAAGTAAAAATAGGCTTACCAAAGATCTGACTCTAAAAACTATACTAGTATTTGCCCATCCCATAAAGAAAGCAAACCTAGAAAAAACTTCATTTTTGAAGATACTGCCAGCTTATTTTACATATATATATTATTTCAGAGAGGAAGGGAGAAGGAGAGAGAGAAAAAAATATCAATAATGAGAGAGAATCATTGATTGGCTGCCTTCTGCATGCCCTCCCACCGAGAACTGAGCCTACAATTTGGGCACATGTCCTTGACCTGAATCAAACCCAGGACCCTTCGCAAGTCAATGCATTATCCACTGAACCAAACCAGCTAAAGCAGTGGTTGACAAACTCATTAGTTAACAGAACGGCAAACTGCGGCTCGTGAGCTGCAGTTTGCCAACTACTGAGCTAGGGTGATCCTTCCAGCTTTAAAGTTGTTTCTGAAATAGTTGCAGTTATCTAAAATTAATTAAAATACCAAGTAATCTCTGGTTGTATGCTTTGAATTTTAATATATCTTAAAGTTATCTTTATTCAGTTGTATACCGGTAAATTTAACCAGTGACTCTTGGAGGGTGGGGAGGATATGAAAATATCTAATTTATAGCATTTTCCAATTTCCATGGTATAAATATTCCCACTATAGCCAACTTCAATTTACCAGTTGATTCACTAAGTGTGGAGTTGCGGAAGGGTATGCACAGTTGACCTTCTAAAGCCAGTGTGAGTTGGCTCCAGCACAACACCGCTTTTATCTAGATATTTGTATACATTCTATTTTATTTTTAAAATATATTTTTTTATTGATTTCAGAGAGGAAGGAAGAGGGAGAGAGAGAAACATCAATGATGAGAGAGAATCATTGATCAGCTGCCTCTTGCATACCTCCTCCTGGAGATGGAGCCCACAACTCAGGCATGTGCCCTTGACAGCACTGTAGGCCAATGCTCTATCCACTGATGGGGCTATTTGTATACATTTTAAATTTAAAGTATTTAATGTTTTAAAAATCAGTTTTTAAGAATATTTACCTAATTTTTAAAATTTAGATTGCAATTTTTTGTTTTATTTTCTCTATTCTGGTATCCAAATTGATCTTGTAAGAATTTCAGAGATCCAGTTTATTATTAGCCTAAGGTTTTGTCTTCTTTACAATGTTTCTCCTCCCTATAAAGATGATTTGGGATACTTTGTATTGCATTTCCAATTACTTCATTGACCCCTTCCAACAACAACAAAAAAACATATGGTAAATATATACAATTTGTCTTCTTTTTTTTTTCAATAAACATATGTTAATGAAAAACAAAACAATTCAAGGAGGAAAGTTAGAATATTTACTTATTTTTTTCACTAAGTAACATTAGCATGATTTATAAATCAAAAAATATAAAAAGTAAAAAGACGTGCAGTAAAAGAACTTTCCCCTGATACTATCAGCCCAATTCTACCCCACCTCTGCCAACACATATAGGGAACTACTGTTATAAATTTCTTGTATATCATCCTAGACTTCCTTTATGCATATATAAACAAGTTTGAATGTACACTTATAATATTCCTTTTCGTACCCAAGTTAACATAAAAAGTGATTCTGTACTTTGATGTTTTACTTTGTAATATCTTGGATCTGTTTCATATTAGGAACTTAGACATCTTTTTCATTTTTTAATGGCATAAGGTCATTTCTTTATATCAGCAATTTTCAACCAGTGTGCCACAAGAATTTTTAAAATGTGCAACACCAGTCAGAGCCACTGACTTCTTTTCTCTTAGATTGTCAAATAAGAAAATGATAACAGCCAACACAGCAATAGCCATGTGGTGTGAATGAATCAATATATACATTATTTTTAAATCTGCAAAAGAAAATATTTTTTTGGTGTGCCACTGAATTTTAATACTTAGTTTGAATGTGCCATGAGATTAAAATAGTTGAAAATTTCTGCTTTATATGTATATACTATTTATTTAACTGATTGTGTATTAATAGATATTGAGGTGGTAGTTTTATTTTTAGGTTGTAATATTGTATTATTCTCCCTTTCACTGCAAAAGAAATTCCTCCAATTTATTCAGACTGATTTTTGGTGGCACTCAGCAGCAATATGTGCATATGTTAAAAAGGACATATGATGGCCGAGACCGGTTTGGCTCAGTGGATAGAGTGTCGGCCTGAGGACTGAAAGGTCCCAGGTTCGATTCCGGTTGGGGGCATGTACCTTGGTTGCGGGCACATCTCCACTGTGGGGCGTGCAGAAGGCGGCTGATCGATGTCTCTCTCTCATCGATGTTTCTGACTTTCTATCTCTCTCCCTTCCTCTCTGTAAAAAATCAGTAAAATATATTTTTTTAAAAAAAGGACATATGATGAAGTTCTAGCAATACTATGTAGAACTTGACAAGGTAGTCCTAAAATTAATAGGGCCAAAACTAGCCAAGACTATTTTGAAGAGATAGAATTTGATGGAAGAATCACTATACCATTGAAAGTACTAGTTAAATGCATGTATCCTTGAAAAACTTTTGGACATTAAAATTGTCTAGTCACCAGATACATAATTTTTAAAGATTATTTCAAGAGAATTTAATTTGATGTTCTTCTGTTTAAACTACAGACACTTAGTTCACTAGCAATGATCATGGAAGAATCTGGCAAATGGTCCATTAGCACTGACATGGAACTGACTGTGATCAGAAATAAATTCTCCAGAAGTGAAAAAATCATGAAAACACAAATGTTATGTAATTTCTTTGCTTAAATTTTTTTCCACATTAGCCACTCATTGTCTTTTCATAAATGAATGTTGTGATGACTACTGTGTTAAGCTACTTAGTCTTATAAAGCTTCTACTGCTAATGTTTTTCATTTTAAAATACTAGAACTATCTATACTAATAAAAGAGGAATATGCTAATTAGATCAGACATCCTCCAAACAACCTTCGGGACGTCCTTCCGAACAAAGCCATGGTGGCAGGGCTGAGGCAGAAGTGATTAGGGGTAATGAAGCTGGCAGGGGAGAGCAGTTAGGGGGATCAGGCCGGCAGGCAGGTGAGCAGTTAGGAGCCAGCAGTCCCAAATTGTGAGAGGGATGTCCCGGATTGGAGAGAGTGCAGGCCGGGCTTAGGGAATTTTGTGCACTGGGCCTCTGGTCCATTATAAAATGCAAAATTACTGAAGAGGCACTGAGGCCTAGTGGGAAGAACATAGGCCTTGAAATCTGAAAGACTGAAATCCCAATTTTGCCACTTACTGCAGGACTTGGTTTCATTCTTTAAGCTAACTGACCCTCTGTTTCTTCATTTGGGAAATTTGAATAGTAATGCTTATTTTGCATTATTGTGAGAATTATGAATACATATGTAACATATCTGAAGTGAGTGCCTGACATATAATAGGAACTCAGTAAATGATATCTATTATTATTGTGGTTGTCAATCACATTTGTTCATCAGAAATCTGTTGCTTGCTGAAACCAGTTTGGCTCAGTGGACAGAGGGTCGGCCTGCAGACTGAAGGGTCCTAGGTTCGATTCCGTTCAGAGGCATGTATCCTGGTTGCAGGCGCATCCCCAGTGGGGGGCGTGCAGGAGGCGGCTGATCGATGTCTCTCTCTCATCGATGTTTCTGACTTTTTATCCCTCTCCCTTCCTCTCTGAAAAATCTGTTGCCTTTTCATGATCTTACATTTTTTTTAAATACATTTTTGTTTATTTTAGAAAGAGAAGAAGGGAGAGGGAAAGATTGAACATCTATGAGAGAGAAATGTTGATCAGCTCCTCCTGCATGCCCTGTACTGGGTATCAAGCCCACAACTCAGGCATGTGCCCTGACTGGGAATCAAACCAGTCACTTCTTGGTGCATGGGGCACTTAATCCACTGAGCCACACCAGCCAGGCATGATCTTTCTTATTAGAATAAAGCTCAGTCTGGGTGCTACAATTTAGCATGAACTTTGCCAAATGGAGCAGTGACAAAGGTTTCAATTAAATTGATCTTCCTGAATGTTGATCTCATAAAACATACATGGAACATCCATAGAAACTTGGTCCTTGTCTTTAAATTTAATAGAAATCATCTTTTTAATTTAGTTAAATCAGCTTTTTTTATGCTACCACCCTTTTCCTTTCTTTCTTTTTTTAATATATTTTTATTGATTTTTCACAGAGAGGAAGGGAGAGAGATAGAGAGCCAGAAACATCGATGAGAGAGACATCGATAAGCCGCCTCCTGCACGCTCCCTACTGGTGGGGATGTGCCCACAACCAGATACATGCCCTTGACCGAAATTGAACCTAGGACCTTTTAGTCCCCAAGCCAATGCTCTATCCACTGAGCCAAACCAGTTTTGGCCCTTTTCCTTTCTTTTGAGATTGTGATTATCTATCACAAGGTGGCTTCAAAAGCACTCCCAGTTTCTATTTTGCTGCTTATATTGAAGCTCCTATGCAAACTATCTGTAATAATAAAAGGGTAATATGCTAATTAGACCAGATGTCCTTCTGGACATCCTTCTGTTTTGGTTTGTTTTTTTTAATATATTTTTTATTTATTTTTACAGATAGAAAGGGAGAGGGATAGAGAGTTAGAAACATCAATGAGAAACATCTATTAGCTGCCTCCTGCACAACCCTACTGGGGATGTTCCCACAACCAAGGTACATGCCCTTAACTGGAATCGAACCTGGGACCCTTGAGTGTCCAGGCCGATGCTCTATCTACTGAGGCAAACCGGTTTCGGCTGGACATCCTTCTGGACAACCTTCTGAATGAAGCCACAGTGGCGGGGGCCAAGGTAGAGGTGGCAGAGGTAGCAGAGACCCCCAGTTGCTATGGAGGGCAGGGGCCAAGATAGAGGCAGCATAGGCCCCTGGCCACCGCAACAGGTGGGGATCAAGACAGAGGCTGGTGGGGGCCGAGCCCCTTGCACAAATTTTGTGCATTGGACCTCTAGTCTATATATATATATATATATATATATATATATATATATATATATATAAAAGGCTAATATGCTAAGTGTCCGACTGGTCACTATAACGCACTCACCACCAGGGGGCAAACGCTCAATGCAGGAGCTGCCATGACATGCACTGGCCATTTACAGATAAATGGCACTGCGGACCTGGTGCTCAAAGCAACACTCAGCTTTCTCCTAGTGGGACACAGGCCCTGCCCCAGAGTGACAGCCCACCAAATTGCAGCCCATGCTGCCGAGACCCCATGGCACAAAATGTGGCCCACAGCCCAGAAACAGTGGCTGCGGGCACTGGGTAATGATGTCACATAGTAGCGCCTAGCTTCTCTTCCTTGCAAGTAGCCTCCTTGGAATTTCTTCAGCCTGGAAACATGACTTGCTTTATAGCCAGGTGGAAACATTTTACACTTAACCAAATGTCTGTGAAGCATTTTCCCGAGCTTCCTCTCATTTGATCTTCACAGAAGTCCTGGAGTAGGTAGATAAGAGACTTGGTGGAATCCTATTTTCTTTTCATTAGCAAGAAAATGGAGATTTAGAAAGCTTAGAAACTTGACCTGACTGAAAAGAAGAAAGAAATGGTGGACCTTGAAAATGACTTAGGTTTTCTCACTGTACAGAATATAGTCAAACACTGCTGTAGTTAAATATTTTAACCTTTATTCTCCCAGCATGATCTATAATAATAGGCTTCGTGTTGCTATTTACTGCTGTGTTGCTGACAATTACCTGAAAGAGAAGTTGGGGTGCTTCACTGGGCTGGAAAAAGTTTAGCTAAATCAGAAAGCAGGTCTAATTAAGCAAGTTTATTTATATGTATAAAGCTCTTGCTGGCACCAATCACACGCATGTGTTTTGGTCTATCACTGTCAATCATGAATTTGGTTGACACATCTATTATAGAGAAAGGGTGAATAGCAATATTAAAATATTTCTTCTAATTAATTTCCTCTCAATGCGCACAAATTTGTGCACCAGGCTACTAGTTATATCCAGTGAGGGCTGACAAACTTTCTAGAAAGGACCATATAAGTGCTTTAGGCTTTGTAGGCCATACATTTCTCTATCATAAATATTCAATTCTGCTACATAGCATGAAAGCAGGCAAAGACAATATGGTAATGAATAGGTGTGGCTGTGTTCCAATAAAACTTTACAAAAACAGGATGTTAGGTGAGTTTGCGCCATAGTTTGCCAACCCCTGTCCTATAGTATTCTGGATTAGCAATGAGTCCTGTCACCATGACTCAGAGGATTTATGTGCTGCATCTGGCAGAAGACTTGAACAGATGTGAGGCCATCTGAAATTAATATTTAGCGAAAGCTTCTCAGAAACTAGATCATAGAGCTGTCCTGTGTTTGGAATACCTTTCATCACATGCTTCTCTGTGCTAGAACTCCTCTGCCATTGTGAGGTCAACTATCCTGTCTTGTTTACAGACAAGAGTGCCCATTACTTGGATACAGGTGTTCCCCATTCCTACTTCAGATCTGAGCAACATGGAACTGGGTTTTGTTGTTTTTGTCCTTTCATCATCCTCTTCCTAAATTTCTGTTTTCTCTTTTCTTTAGTCTCCCTTCCCTGCTGTTTCTCTTATACAATTCAGTGCTCTTCTGAGCAGCTTAAATTTTATATATGTTGCCAGTGAGTGAGAGGGCTCCTATCCTGATAGTGAATGAAGCCATCCATAGTATCTGACATAAGCCCCAAGACTTGGTTTCTTCTCAGTCACT
>PVJN01030707.1:0-25414 GCA_004026805.1 Lasiurus borealis | reverse complement strand
TGGGAAATTACTAGGTGCGGCGTTTCTCTGGCTCCCCGAGGTTTCTAGAGCGCGGTCGGTGCCCGGGATCCTGGGACCTTTCTTCTCGGCGGGGGGAGCGGAGGGCTTTCTGGTAGACCTCCCAGGCGGTCTGCCCCTCCACTGCCCTCGGCGTGCTCCAGGGACTTCTGGGAAGTTCAAGGTCATCGAGTTCTCTCCAGCCCTGGATCTGAATAGCAGTTCTTGAGAAGCAAAAATTAAAAAAAAAGTATTTTTCCCAGGTCAAATATGCCATTAGCAGCAACTATACTGTCCATGAATAGGTGTGATGATTGAAAATTCAGTCTGGCCAAAACGGGTGTGGCTCAGTGGATAGCGCGTCGGCCTGCGGACTGAAAGGTCCCAGGTTGGATTCCGGTCAAGGGCATGGACCTTGGTGGCGGGCACATCCCCAGTAGGGGCCGTGCAGGAGGCAGCTGGTGGATGTTTCTCTCTTAATCGTGTTTCTGACTCTCTATCCCTCTCCCTTCCTCTCTGTAAAAAAATCAATAAAATACATTTTCAAAAGAAAAGAAAATTCAGTCTGTTTGTTCTCTGTCAAAATGAGGCATTACATCAATATTGGCGATTTTTATTCTTCTTTGGTTATTCCCTACACTTACTTGCCTTCTTTGGGGAATTTCATTAGACTTTTTTTTTGAATGGGTAAATAGCAGAATAGCATCTAGGAGGAAACCTTAAAAAAAAAAAAACAAAAAAAAAACACAAAAAACATTTTAGGCCCGGCATACATGGCTCAGAGGTTGAGCGTCGACCTAGGAACCAGAAGGTCACGGTTCGATTCCCGGTCGGGGTACAGGCCTGGGTTGCGGGCTTGATCCCCAGTGGGAGGCGTGCAGGAGGCAGCCGATCCACGATTCTCTCTCATCATGGATGTTCCTCATCATGGATGTTTCTATGTCTTTCTCCCTCTCCCTTCCTCTCTTTGAAATCAATAAGAACATTAAAGAAATGGTTTCAAAGACCAGTGACCTTGTGGGTCTGCAGAGTGCAGTAAACTGTGGTTGTGAATGGTGCTTTTTTTTGTGTTTTTTTTTCAAGTTTTCCTGAGTCGGGGAGAGGAGCAAGCTGATGGGCAGCATCCAGAGAGAAGGGTCTGGCTGGAAGCCAGATTTTAGGAACGGAGTCATGTCAGATGCATTCGGCTAACAGCGCATAGCCGTGTGAAGGCACCTTCCAGCGGATTCTTCTAAAAAGCGGATTTTTTGGAAGTTTCCAAAGCATCCCTCACACGTTCCCCGTGTACGTTTCACATAGCCGTTCAGGAAAAGCCGAAGTCTCTCCTGGGGTCCGTGGTCACCGAGAAGGTGGGAGAGGGTCCGTGGTCAGCACAGGGGCTCGGCCTTTCTGTCCACACCCAGTGGCGACCCGGAGCAGCAGTGGCCGAGAGCGCAACGCGACGGCAGACCTGGGGAAGGTTCCAGAGAAACCTCACGAGGTCCTTTGGCTTCTAAAGTCACGGGGGTCGGATGCCCCGATCCAAAGGCACCTCTGCCGCCCTCTCAGCCGCCCTTCCCGGCGGCCGTGACTGCCCTTGGCCCTGAGAAAACACGGGTGTCCGTTCTCTGTCACTCCCGGCGGTGGTGGTGGAGGGAACAATCCCTGTCTCCGCTTAGGTCCTGCTGGGTCCCAGCAGGTCCGCTCCGCTACCTCCTGCTGCTCTGTACTCCATTGTGTGGGTTCCCTTCCTGGGGGGGAAGGCTCTGTGTACCCGGAAACAGTTAGTATCTGTGTCCTTGAGCTTTTTTCTCCATGGCCGGGGGCCGCCAGGAGAGAGACGAAAGGAACAGGTAAACAGCAGAGATGGTTCCTCGCACGCCCTCCAGATATTTTTCTTTTTTTGAAGATGAAGCAATGACTCTTCTTTAAAGGAAGTGCTATTTAGTTAGTTATTGTTTAAAATGTGTGTGTTTACTGATTTCAGAGAGGAAGGGAGAGGGAGAGAGAGAGAGAAACAGCAATGATGAGAGAGAATCATTAATCAGCTGCCTCCTACACACCTCTCTCCTCCTACCCCTTCCACTAGAGCAGCGGTTCTCAACCTGTGGGTCGCGAACAGCTAGCAGGATCTCCTAAGACCATCAGAAAACACATATTTACATTAAGACTCATAACAGTAGCAAATTACTGTTATGAAGTAGCAACAAAAATAATTTCATGGTTGGGGGTCACCACCACGTGAGGAGCTGTCTTAAAGGGTCGCGGCCTCAGGAAGGTTGAGAACCACTGCACTAGAGAAAGAGCCTGCAACCCGGGCAGGTGCCCTGACGGGGAATCGAACCGTGACCTCCTGGTTCCTAGAACGCTGCTCAACCACTGAGCCACGCAGGCTGGGCTATTAATAATTTTATTGATTGTTTACAGAGAGGAAGGGAGAGAGAGAGAGAAACATCGATCAGCCTCCTCCTGCACACCCCCCAGTGGGGATGTGCATGCAACCAAGGTCCGTGCCCCTGACCGGAATCGAACCTAAGACCCTTCAGTGCTCAGGCTGCCGCTCTATCCACTGAACCACACCGGTTTCGGCTGGGCTATTTCGAGTGCCCTAATATACGAGATTTTTGAGATACGAGCCATCGAGCGAGCGATGTTTGCTTGGAAATACGAGCAACAGTTGAGATAGGAGTCATCACGAGGATCGGCCGGCTGCACACGACCCACCCGTTTACCGGGACTCGAGCGTCTCATAGTTTCCCACACCTCAAGGTGATGGAACGAATTAAACTTGTATCTCGAGGTGCCACTGTACATTCTACAGATAGCGCGGGGGCTTGTCCTGTGTACGCCAGGGTGGTTAGCAGCGTCCTGGCATCTACCCATCAGATGCCCTTCTCCCTCTCAGAGGCGACACTCAAAGCATCTCCCAGACACCCCCAAAGGTCCCTCGGGGAGAGATGTAACAACACATCCAGAAAAACTTCACAGCAGCACAGACGGCGAGCTCTCCCTCTTTGAGGGGTGGGGAGGCAGGCAGAAGCATAATTCCTTAAATGCATTGTGGGAATTTGTTTAACCGGTAACTTACTGAGAACCCTTCCGATTTTTTTTTCCTGTGTTATTTGCAGTTACAGGCAGGGGGGGCAAGGAAACATCTTACTTGTAGGTCGTTTCAGTGCCTGCCATTTCACTTTTATTTTATTGATTTTTTTACAGAGAGGAAGGGAGAGGGATAGAGTTAGAAACATAGATGAGAGAGAGACATCGATCAACCGCCTCCTGCACACCCCCTACTGGGGATGTGCCCGCTACCAAGGCACATGCCCTGGACCGGAATCGAACCTGGGACACCTTCAGTCCGCAGGCCGATGCCCTATCCACTGAGCCAAACCGGTTTCGGCTCATTTCACTTTTAATAGAAATGGCTCGTTCAGGGCTAAGTGCATCTGTCGTTTTAATAGATATTCCTAAAGAGCCCTCTTCAGAGGCCATGCTGATTTATATCCCCAGGAGCTATATATTTTATTAATATATTCTTGCCAACACAACGTGATATTAACATCTGGATTTGTGCCAATCTCATGGGTTAAAAACGCGGTGTCTCACTGTTGTTTTAATTTTCATGCCCACCCAAAGAGAGAAGTAACGTTTCATTTGCTTAAATCTGTTTGCAGATCCTCCTTTAATGAAATGTCTGTTCAAATCTGTTATCCCTTTTCATTGATTTTTAAAAGCTCTTTATATAGTATAACCCCTTGGGATATGTGTGGCAATTACTTTTCTTACAAAATTTATAAAATATATTTATATTAATTTCAGAGAAGAAGGGAGAGGGAGAGAGAGAGAGGAACATCAGCGATGAGAGAGAACCATGGATCAGCCGCCTCCTGCTCGCCCCCTACTGGGGACAAAGCCCTCACAGGGAATCAAACCTTGACCTCCTGGTTCATAGGTCGATGCTCAAACCACTGAGCTGGCCAGGTCCAATTACTTTTTCTTTTTAAATCCAGTTGATTGTCTTTTGATTTGTTTATGGGACAGAATAGGAGACTTGGAAAAAAGAACTCGGATGCATATACGATAGTTAGGGAGACGTATGGTGGCACTGTGAAGAAGTGAGGAATTACGGGTTAGCAATACACGGCGCTGAGACCACTGGAAATCCACCTGTAAAATACGGAGTGGAGCCCACGGCCCAGCCTGCGTCAGTATAAACCCACCCACGGGTCCACGATTTCACAAAACGGGGCCAGGATCGGGGAAACGTCACAGAAGAAGGACCTCCTTCAGAGTCCAGCTTTGGAGAAGGCCTGGCCGAGTCTGACACAAAGCAGAGAAGGCAGACGAGGTGGAAATACATTTGCTTTTTGGGGACCTTTCTTTGCACTCTTTTTTTTTTTTTTTTTTAATATATTTTATTAGCAGAAACCAGTTTGGCTCAGTGGATAGAGTGTGGGCCTGTGGCCTGCAGGGTCCCGGGTTCGATTTTGGACAAGGGCACGTGCCTTGGTGGCCGGCACATCCCCAGTGGGGGTTGTGCAGGAGGCGGCTGATGATGTTTCTCATCAATGTTTCTAGCTCTCTCTCTCCCTCTCTGTGGAAAATCAAGAAAATATATTAAAAAAAAATACATATATATATTATTGATCCTTTACAGAGAGGAAGGGAGAGGGACTGAGCCACACCGGGTAGAACTGTTGGTATCACCAATGACCCTGATGAGGAACACTGTCGAATGCAACCACAGGAGACACTGTAAAGGGAGCTCCATGGAAAGACACTACCATTGAAATACCTAGAGATGCTTTCTCCAGTGGTCATGCGGAAAGGACTCCAAGACTGGCTGGTGTGGCTCAGTGGTTGAGCATCCACCTATGGAACCAGGAGATCACAGTTCAATTCCCGGTCAGGGCACAGGCCTGGGTTGCAGGCTCCATCCCCAGAAAGGAGCATGCAGGAGGCAGCCGATCCATGTTTCTCTCTCATCCTGGATGTTTCTCTCTCTCCCCCTCTCCCTTCCTCTCTGACATCCATAAAAAAAGATATTTTAAACATGGAAGACTCCAAGTCAAACGCTGTTCTTTCAGTCCTATTGTTTCCCTTGAACATAACCAGCAAAAACTGGACCTCACCATTTAGGAGAATCCTGCACTTTGCCTAGCAACTGAGCACCGTGAACAGCACTGAACAGACACACGGAGGGAATTGGTGCCGTGCTTTCTAGAGCTGACGTTTGCTCTTTTTTCTTAAATATATTTTTATTGATTTTTTACAGAGAGGAAGGGAGACGGATAAGAAAGTCAGAAACATCGATCAGCCGCCTCCTGCACGCCCCACAGTGGAGATGTGCCCGCAAGCAAGGTACATGCCCCCGACCGGAATCGAACCTGGGACCCTTCAGTCTGCAGGCTGACGCTCTATCCACTGAGCCACACCGGTCTGGGCTGACGTTGGCTCTTTGACAGAAGTGTCGGAGCGAACCCAGACGGCCCTCTGAAAGGACGACAGACATCTGGGAGCCTGGGGGTGGGGGGGCGGCCTGGATTGCATTCTGTGAAGCCTGCGTTCAGATTTGTTCTAAGAATCATAGGGGAACATGAACAGCAAATACATACCTATCAACAAGTCAATCTAAAAATTAAGTGAATTAAAAATGTGATCAACAGAATAAACTGGTGAATATGATAGAATCAGGAGCACAGAAAGGGAGTGGACTGATAATTCGCAGGGGGAAAGGGGTGAGGGGGGTACAGGGAGAGACTGGACAAAAATCATACACCTATGGATGAGGTCAACGGGAGGGCGGTAAGGGCAGAGAGAGGTAAGGGCAGAGGGAGCCGGGTGGAGGGGAGCTATGGAGGGGAAAAGAGAGAAACAAATGTAATAACCTAAACAATAAAGGTTTAATTTAAAAAAAAAGAATCATAGAACAAAAATTTTTCCAACTCTTTGTTTTTAAGCCCTGATTTAAAAAAAAAAGTTTTTAATACAGGATCTCTTGGAGATGCTTGCTGAATACAGAGCGGATTTTCTCATCCATCACACAAAATAATCCCGCACGTAAAAGAGAATGGCTACAGACCCAGCTGTTGTGACTCTGGGGTGGAGCATCCACCTGTGAACCAGGAGATCAGGGTTCGAGTCCCGGTCAGGGCACAGGCCCTGGTTGTGGGCTCCATCCCCAGTTGGGGCGTGCAGGAGGCGGCCGATCCCTAATTCTCTCTCCTCATGGATGTTTCTCTCTCTCTCCCTCCATCTCCCTGCCTCTCTGTAAAAAAATCAATAAAATATATTTTTAAAAATGCAGGGTTTGGTCAGCAGGCATAAGTGGATGGTCCCCAAGGCCCCGTTGGTGTGTGTGAGTGCATGACCCCAGCTGCACCCGCCCCCCGTGTGGCATCGGATGCCCTTCCCCTGCTGCCGGCTGCCTGTCCGCCTCATGGAGGCCTGGAGCTGGGAAAGGACAGGGCGGGGCCGGCGTGCGCGCCAGGGAGCAGGGCGCCCCCTCTGACAGGTGGTGTGGGTCCCCGGGGCCGCTGGCTGGGGCTCGCCTGTCACTGCGGGTGTAACCAGGCCTCAGCTCCCGATTCCCCACGGGAGAGAGCCAGGACTGACACCAGAGAGCGGTGGGGGTTCCATACTCCGGAGGAAGGGTTTATACTGGGGAGGGAGGGAGAGCTTTCCCGGGAGCATGTGCTGCGTGACATTTGGGGAACTCGTGTGTGTGTGTGTGTGTGTATTTATGTGTGTGTGCAGGTGTTTGTGTGTTTGTGCGTGTGTGTTTGTGTGTATTTGTGACTTACATCCAGGCCATTGGCTGCTCCTCTGGACCTGGTGGCTGAACAAATGGAATTTGTGTGTTTGTGTTTATGTATGTGTGTGTGTGTGTTTGTATGTGTTTCTCTGTATATTTGTGTGTGTGTGTGTGTTTGTATGTATTTCTCTGTATATTTGTGTATTAGTTGTGTGTGTGTTTGTGTGTGTATGTGTGTTTGTGTTTTTGTGTGTTTGTGTGTTTTTGTGACCCATATCCAGGCCATTGGCTGTCCCTCTGGACTTGGTGGCTGAACTAATGATTCGACGGAGTTTGTGTGTTTGTGTATGTGTATGTGTGTGTGTGTGTATGTGTGTGTGTTTGTGTGTTTTTGTGACCCACATCCAGGCCATTGGCTGTCCCTCTGGACTTGGTGGCTGAACTAACGATTCGACGGAGTTTGTGTGTTTGTGTTTATGTATGTGTGTGTGTTTGTATGTGTTTCTCTGTATATTTGTGTATTATTTGTGTGTGTGTTTGTGTGTGTGTGTGTGTGTGTGTGTGTGTTTTTGTGACCCACATCCAGGCCATTGGCTGTCCCTCTGGACTTGGTGGCTGAACTAATGATTTGATGGAGTTTGTGTGTTTGTGTTTATGTATGTGTGTGTGTTTGTATGTGTTTCTCTGTATATTTGTGTATTATTTGTGTGTGTGTTTGTGTGTTTTTTTTTTTTTGTGTGTGTGTGTGTGTGTTTGTGACCCATATCCAGGCCATTGGCTGTCCCTCTGGACTTGGTGGCTGAACTAATGATTCGACGGAGTTTGTGTGTTTGTGTATGTGTGTGTTTGTGTGTTTTTGTGTGCGTTTGTGTGTTTGTGTGACCCACATCCAGGACACTGGCTGTCCCCTCTGGACCTAGTGGCTGAACCAATGATTTGACGGAGTTTATGTGTTTGTGTTTCTGTGTGTGTGCGTGTGTGTGTATTTGTGTGTATGTTTGTGTGTATATTTGTGTGTGTTTGTATGTGTACCTGTGTGCTTGTGTGTGTGTGTGTGTGTGTGAGAGACACACACACACATTAACTTCTCTTTAGAAAGCCACTGCGGCTGCTCACAAATGGAACATCGGAATGAGTTCCCCACGTTAAGGCTTTAGGACCCACCAGACTGGATGTGCCCGCAGTTCCTGTCATCGGTCTCTGGGTGTTTGTGTTATTTTTTTTTTCATCCTCACCCAAGGCGCGAGGCTATTTTTCCATGGATTTTAGAGAGACCGGAGGCAGTGGGAGTGAAGCAGAGTGGCTGGTGAGCATAGCCGCGGTGGGCGTGCCTCAGGGGTGGCGGAGGCCTCTCTGGCTCTGGGGCAGTGCTCTGGAGCAGCCAGCAGGGGGCGGTAAGGAGCGAGGGGGCCTGGGTGGTGAGAAGGTGCAGGCTGGGCTGAGGGACCCTCCCCTCTCCCTTTCCCAGTGGCTGCACTGGGCCGCCAGAAAAGACATAACCAGGTTACAAACAAACAGGTGAAAAAGGATAGGCCATGTGGACAGTAATTAAAAAGAAGCAAGAGAGACATCCAGATGGAGAGGAAGAAGGACGTGGGATTTAGGCAGGAGAGAACGGTCCTATCGAGGATAAACCCCAACATATTACCAATGGGAACCATATCACATGCCAACCTTTGGAACCTTTTAGAAATGAATGAAGGCGATTTTTATATAGAGCCACTGTGTCTATCACAGAAATGTTCAGACTCCTTTTATCTAAAATGTATGCAAATACACTGAGTGGCCAGATGATGATGATCTCTGAATGCATAATAATCTGGCCACTCAGTGTATATCCGATAGAATAAAAGGCTGATATGCAAATTGTCCCCTCAACCAGGAGTTCGACCAGCAGGCAGGCTGGCCAACCGCCCATGTCCCCTCCTCCTGGCCAGGCTGGCCGGACCCCATCCATGCACCAATTCATGCACCAGGCCTCTTAATACACACACACACTGAGTGGCCATATTAGTTTGCGTTCAGAGATCATCATCATCGGCCACTCAGTGTATTCTATGTAATAAAATGATAATATGCAAATTGTCCCCTTGACCAGGAGTTCGACCAGCAGGCAGGATGGCCAACTGCCCATGTCCCCTCCCCACTGGCCAGGCTGGCTGGACCCCACCCATGCACAAATTCATGCACTGGGCCTCATACATTATCTATCTATCTATCTGCACACACACATACACCCACACACACATGTGTATGTAGACAAATCCTTCGCACTACACGCACGTCCAGAACGTCCAGCAGGAGCTAATGCGGGGATCGGGTGTATCTGTGGGGTGGGGGGGTCCCCCTCGTTTTAGCTGTCTGTAAAGGGGTACCACCCTGGGCTGGTCAGGCAAGCTCACCACTCTCATGTCTGTTCATTCTGCTTGACCAAGAAGGGGTGCAGAGAGTCCCAGACCTTCTCTGCAGTTTCTGGAATAAGGCCCACCACTGGGCACACCCATGACCTCAGAGAGGACAGCTGGCACCGTGTCTCCGTGCGAACCAAGGAGAAACCCACATGCAGGCCATTGGCCGTCCCTCTGGACCTGATGGCTGAACTAATGACCAGGCGGAGTTAAAAATGAGACCACAGCCTGCGGACTGAAAGGTCCCAGGTTCGATGCCGGTCAAGGGCATGTATCCTGGTTGCAGGCACATCCCCGGTAGGGGGTGTGCAGGAGGCGGCTGATCGATGTCTCTCTCTTGTCGATGTTTCTAACTCTCTGTCCCTCTCCCTTCCTCTCTGTAAAAAAAAAAAAAAAAAAAAAAAAAAAAAAAAAATCAATAAAAAAAAAAAAGAAAAAAGCCGAAACCAGTGTGGCTCAATGGATACAGCATCGGCCTGCAGACTGAAAGGTCCCAGGTTCAATTCCGGTCAAGGGCGTGGACCTTGGTGGCAGGCACATCTCCAGTGGGGGTCGTGCAGGAGGCGGCTGATCGATGTCTCTCTGTCATCATCGATGTTTCTAGCTCTCTGTCCCTCTCCCTTCCTCTCTATAAAAAAAAATCAATAAAATATATTTTAAAAAAAAGAGAGTCCGTCACCCCTCAGAATTCCTGCTGCCCACAGAGAGGGCCCCGCTTTCTCAGCCCAGGGGTCAGCAAACTCATCAGTCCACAGAGCCAACTTATCAACAGGACAACAACTGACATTTCTGTGGAGAGCCACATTTTTTAAACTTAAACTTCTCCCAATGCCGCTTCTTCAAAACAGACTCGCCCAGGCCGTGGTATTTCGTGGAAGAGCCACGCTCCGGGGGCCAAAGAGCCGCCGGTGGCTTGTGAGCCTCGGTTTGGTGACCACTTGTCTTGGCAGATTGACTGGATGGGAAACTGTCGGTTCAAGAATGCTGACTGAGCAGCCTGAGTATTTCAGGCGAGCGGCGGACGCAAGCGGAGAGTTGGACAGAGCCACTGAACGAAGCATTAGTTTTACTCCACGTCCGGACTGGCACCCACACTGGCACCCAGATGGCACCGCCCCACAAGCCATGTGCAAGGAAAGGCTCTCGCAAAGGGCTCTCGTCCCGATGACGTAACAAAGACCAAGTCCCCGCTTGTTTTACTGGTGAAATTCATGAGCACAAATATCCATTTGTAGAATAATCCAATCAAGCAAATGAATTACTTTCTAAAGAAAAAGTACAGTAGCACCTCGAGATACGAGTGCCCTAACATATGAGATGTTTGAGATACGAGCCGTCGAGCGAGCTATTTTTGCTTTGAAATACGAGCAACAGTTGAGATAGGAGTCATCGCGCGGATCGGCCGGCTGCACACGACCCACCCGTTTACCGAGACTAGAGCGTCTCATAGTTTCCCACGCCTCGAGGTGACGGAACGAATTAAACTCGTATCTCGAGGTACCACTGTATTCAAGAAGTCAAGGTCGGTATTTCCTGAGAGTAATGCATGCGTCTTTTCAGTGGTGGGGCACCGTCTGAGGACTTTGAGGGTGGGAGGTTGGAGGAAATGGGCTTATATTTTACAGAGAGGAAGGGAGAGGGATAGAGAGAAACATCAATCAGCCACCTCCTGCACACCCCCCACTGGGGATGTGTCCGCAACCAGGGTACGTGCCCTTGACTGGAATCGAACCTGGGACCATTCAGTCTGCAGGCTGATGCTCTATCCACTGAGCCACACCGGTTTCAGCTATATTTTTATTTTTAAAACACATCTACATCTATATCTAAACTATATCTACATCTATATCGATATCGATATTGATATCTACCTACCTATCTATCTCTTTATCTGGGGGAGGGCCTGATCAGCAGAGGCTGCGGCTGCTTCAAGGGCCTGAGAGGGAGGCAGGGCCAGACTGGCGACTCAAGAGTGGATGGCACCTTGCGATTTCAAATCACCACTGGGCCCCTGGTCTATATATATAAAAGGCTCAGCAACCAGTTGACCGGCTGCTCGGTCTGATGTGCCCTGACCAGGAATCCTTTAACCGTGACCTCCTGGTTCACAGGTCGGTCAGTGCTCAACCCCGGAGCCACGCCGGCCAGGCCGATACATGTTTCCACACGATCTCTTTGCTCCATGTCACGGCGAATCCTTCATGAATACATACACCAACAAGGGTCACATGTGAAACACGGACACACCGTGTTTCCAAATAATTATTCTTTTTTTTTTTTCCGTATCTGAAGTGGGCCCTAAACGTAGTCCTGGGCACAGAGAAGGCTCTTCCTCGTTTTCCTTCCCAAAGCCGGCCGAGCCGGGATCTCTCCCCGAACGGCCCTTTGAAAACACGCCTGGCCGTGTCTGCCTCCACACACACACCAGCCCCGTTCCCGAGAGCGGACAGGGACGCTGTCGCACTCACGCCAGCAAAGAGACGTCCTAAAGTTAAAACCCCATTTCCTGTGTCACAGAGGGAGGGAAACATGGGGGAAAAATAAGGGAATCTCAGCGTGTTCCTCATTTAGATTCCTCCCCTCGAGTGTAAACATAGCTCTCTCCCGCAGGGACACACGCAGGCGTGTCCTGCTTTCCTGGAGCATCGAAGCCTTTTTCTTTTTTCTTTTCAACGGCAGACCTCGCCGTTCGGACAGTGCCTCACAAAGTCAAGTTCATACGCATCCCTGCAAGAGATGATGGGAGGAGGGACCTACGCTTTCACACGTGTTTCTGGAAGAGGTGTTGGGTCCTCGTTTGAAAACCCAAGCCTCCTAAGACACGTTCCTGTGAGAGTTGACAGTTTGGAATATGAGTCTGCCTTTTTATTATTTTTAAAAAAATGTTTAAAGTGTATATTTTTTATTGAATTTTTAGAGAGTGAAAGGGAGAGGGATAGAGAGTCAGAAACATCAATGAGAGAGAGACATCCATCAGCTGCCTCCTGCATGCCTCACACTTGGGCATGTGCCTGCCACCAAGATACATGCCCTTGACCAGAATCGAACCTGGGACCCTTCAGTCCACAGGCCGAGGCTCTATCCATTGAGTCACACCGGTTACGTGGGTCTGCCTTTTTAAATACATTTTTTTAAATTGATGTCAGAGAAGAAGGGAGAGGAGGGAAAGAGAGAGAGAAACATCAATGATGAGAGAGAATCATGGATCGGCTGCCTCCTGCACACACACCCCTCTCCACACTTACTGGGAATCAAGGCTTCAACCTGGGCGTGTGCCCTTGACGGGAACCCAACCCCAGGGCCCTCAGTAGCACAGGCGGACGCTCTACCCACTGAACCACACCAGTCACGGTGCAATATTAGTCTGAATGGCACGACTATTCAACTGACAAACGATGAAGCTGCCTTCTTACCCGTATTAGCACTTGAGTGTCAATAACCGTATGGCGACCTCTGTGTATGTTCAGCGTAACATTCTGTAACCTTTTTTCCTTTTTTCAAATGTATTTTATTGATTTTTTACAGAGAGGAAGGGAGAGGGATAGAGAGAAACATCGATGAGAGAGACATCGATCAGCTGCTTCCTGCAGGCCCCCCACCAGGGATGTGCCCGCAACCAGGATACATACCCTTGAACGGAATCGAACCCGGGACCTTTCAGTCCACAGACCGACGCTCTAACAAAATGTGCCAAAACCGGTTTGGCTCAATGGAAACTTTTAACTGGCAGACTTACGAAAATTCCCAGTGAAAAGGGAGTCGGGCACCGATCAAATACATGCGAACAGACGTCCATTTTTTTAGGAGAATCCCACCAAGCTAATATATTACTCTCTAAAGAAGAAAAAAAAGTATTCGAGAAGTCAAGGTCGATTATTTCCTGAGAGTAATGCATGCATCTTTTCAGTGGGGGGGTATTCATGCAGATTAAGAAGATAAGGGTGCTGTCCGAGGACTGGAGGGGGAGAGGGGAAGAGGAAATGGACTTATTCTTTTTTAAAAAAATATATATATATTATTGATTTTTAACAGAGAGGAAGGGAGAGAGCTAGAGAGTTAGAAACACCCATCAGCTGCCTCCTGCACACCTCCTACTGGGGATGTGCCCGCCGCCAAGGTACATGCCCCCGACCGGAATCGAACCTGGGACCTTCCAGTCCGCAGGACGATGCTCTAACCACTAAACCATACCGGTTTCGGCTTATCCTTTTCCTTAAGGCCTCTCCACTCCCTGCCTCTGGCCAGGACCTTCTCCCCCCTCAGTTTGCGCATCTGGAACATGGGTACAAAAGCCTTCTCCTCCCTGGCTCCGCCTCCCAGCGGCTTTCTGGACAAAGCAATCTGATGACTCTGTCACTTGCCACTCAATCCTTCTGTTTTGATTCATTCCGAACCTGCCTCCATCCAAACCTCAGTCTCGCTGACGGATAAAACGAGTGAAGCTGGAATTCTGAACAGATGCTACCCCATAAAACGTTATGGGGCCCCAGCCACACGCATGGCAGACTCCGGGGCTGTTTATGAGCGTTAATGAGGCGATCCTCTATGAAAGCATCTCACACACACACACCGTCCACGGGCCAGACGCACAGGGGGCGCATCCTCTCTCTCTTTTTTTGTTCAAATGGGGATCTAGTAATCATTTTCATGTGCATCACCTGTGGACTTATTTTAAAATATATTTTATTGATTTTTTTTACAGAGAGGAAGGGCGAGGGATAGAGAGTTAGAAACATCAACGGGAGAGAGACATCCATCAGCTGCCTCCCGCACGCCCCCTACTGGGGATGTGCCCGCCACCCAGGTCCATGCCCTTGACCGGAATCGAACCCAGGACCCCATCCCCCCTCCTCCCAGTCCACAGGCCGACACTCTTATCCACTGAGCCAGACCGGTGAGGGCTGCAAACTTATTTAAAATGCTGATTTTGCCGGAACTGGTGTGGCTCAGTGGATAGAGCATCGGCCTGCGGACTGAAAGGTCCCAGGTTCCATTCTGGTCAGGGGCATGTACCTTGGTTGCGGGCACATCTCCAGTGGGGGCTATGCAAGAGGCAGCTGATCGATGTTTCTCTCTCATGTATGTTTCTAGCTCTCTATCCCTCTCCCTTCCTCTCTGTAAAAAAATCAATAAAATATATATTTTAAAAAATTACAGATCGTTCATTTCCAATCCACGGAGCCATTCTGTGTTCACAGCACAGCCCACAGGTGAGGGCTGCAAACTTATTTAAAATGCTGATTTTGCCAGAACTGGTGTGGCTCAGTGGATAGAGCGTCGGCCTGAAGACTGAAAGGTCCCAGATTCGATTCTGGTCGGGGGCATGTACCTTGGTTGCGGGCACATCCCCAGTAAGGGGTGTGCAGGAGGCGGCTGATCAATGTTTCTCTCTCATGGATGTTTCTAGCTCTCTATCCCTCTCCCTTCTCTGTAAAAAAAAATCAATAAAATCTATTTAAAAAAAAATTACAGATCCTTTATTTCCAATCCACGGAGCCCTTCTGTGTTCACAGCACAGCCCACCGGGACCGCATCCAAGCACCTGCCGCGGCCAGCCAGGGAGGGTTTACGCAGACGGGAAAAAATCCGCTCCCGGCGGCGGCTATGGCGGCGGCGGCGAGGTTACCGAGTCTCGGTCACAAACCACAGCCCGTGTCCCCAGAAGCCGCCCTCGTAAATAGTTTCGGGTTTACGGGGCAGCTCTGGCCGCCGCTGGAGACAGAAAAGCCGTGAAAACGCCTTCGCCGTGGCTGTGCACGGAACGGCGCCAAACCTCAGCTGGCCCACGGGGGAGCCAGATGGAGCCCGTGCGAGTCTTCCTGCCCCCGGGAGAGCAGCGGGGGGGCGAGGGGGGCATCGATGCCCGGACGAGGAGCACATGTCCGTCTCCACGGTGCGGCCTGGCCATCGGGAGAGGACACTTTTTAAAAATATATATATTTTATTGATTTTTTACAGAGAGGAAGGGAGAGGGACAGAGAGTCAGAAACATCGATGAGAAAGAGAAACATCCATCAGCTGCTTCCTGCACGCCCCCTACTGGGGATGTGCCCGCCACCCAGGTCCCTGCCCTTGACCGGAATCGAACCTGGGACCTTTCAGTCTGCAGGCCGACGCTCTATCCACTGAGCCACACCGGTCTGGGCTGCCCCTGATCTCGGCGCGCCTCTGAGGTCGTGGGGTGTGGCCAGGCTCTTGTCTGGGAAAGTGGACAGTCGTGTTCCCCAGAAAACCTCCTGTGCATCCAGGAAGAGCTGGTTCCCGGCACAGCCGCCGAGCGGCAGGCCGCGGCCCTGACGATGATGACGACCACCACCACCACCACCAAAGGCGGTTTGACCGCCGACGGCTGCTTCCTGCCTCCATCCAGACCCAGCTGGTGTGGCTGGGTTATTAATTAACTATATTTGTTATATAAGGATCATAACACGCGTCTATCCACGTTCCCCAAACAAGGCTGCTCTAATCAGAGAATGTAATGCGTTATCCAGCGTGCGTGTACGCGCGTGGTATCACGGCATCATGGCCCGTTTCCAGGGATGATAAGGTTCGCTCCCTAGAGCCACGGTCCTAGGCCAGGTTGAATCATATTTTTTAAGACAGACGATGTTTGCACAAGACAAGGTCAATGAGCATTTCCCGTGAGCCGGTCAAGTGTTTACCTGCTCCATGCATTCCCCACTCTCTCTCTCCCCCCTTCCCCAATAAAATAAATTACAGGAGAAAAATGACTCTAGCTCGGAACGAAAGCCGTGCGTGTGATCATCTACGTTCTTGGCGTCACGTCCTTCAAAGACTCCCCTTCGGGAGACCTTTTTCCCAAAAGTCGCGTAGTATTTCCTCTGCGTCCAAATCCCTCGCGCTCGTAACTCAGAAATGCCTTCTTCGTGCACTCTGCCCTCAAGTATGTCTTCTTCTTTATTTTGTTAAAAATATATTTTATTGTTTTTTTTTTTTCCAGAGAGGAAGGGAGAGGGATACAGAGTTAGAAACATCGATGATGAGAGAGAGAGACATCCATCAGCTGCCTCCTGCACACCTCCTCCTGGGGATGTGCCTGCAACCAACAAGGTCCCTGCCCCTGACTGGAATCGAACCTGGGACCCTTCAGTCCGCAGGCCGGCGCTCTATCCACTGAGCCACACCGGTTTCGGCCAGAATCAGCCTTTTTTTTTTTGCCACAGCTGTCACGACTGTCCTCCCTCCCACCGCCCGGAACCAATGTCCCTTCTGTCTCCTCCTCTCTCTCTCGGAGGCAAAGAGACGGGGTGTCCCGAGGGTACAATCGCAGCCTGGCTAACTCGGGATCGAGCGCCCAGACATGGTCCCCGCCAGCCCCGGGGAGCCCCCCTTTAAGAGGGCTTTGCTTTCTTCTACGAACACATGTGTGACGTGAGAACACGGCTGGTCTGGGAAGGCAGCAAGCAGGGCAAGGGAGCACCTCTTTAGCCCTGGGTTTCGAGAAGGTTGGATGACCTCACACCTCTCACAATGGCCGTCATCAACAAATCAACAAACTGCAAGTGTTGGTGAGGATGCGGAGAAAAAGGCATCCTTGTGCACTGTCGGTGGGAATGCAGACTTGTATAGCCACTGTGGAGATCAGTATGGAGTTTCCTCAAAAAACTAAAAATGGAGCTCCCATTGGACCCAGCAATCCCACTCTTAGGAATTTATCCTAAGAAATCACAAACACCAATCAGAAAGGATATATGCACCCCTATGCTCACAGCAGCACAATGTACAATAGCTAAAAATTGGAAACAGCCTAGGTGCCCGTCAGCAGAGGAGTGGATCAGAAAACGATGGTACATCTACACCATGGAATTCTATGCTGCCATTAAAAAGAAGGAATTCTTACCATTGGCAGCGACCTGGATGGAACTGGAGAGCCTATGCTTAGTGAAATAAGCCAGTCAATGAAGGAGAAACACCACATGATCTT
This sequence comes from Lasiurus borealis, assembly GCA_004026805.1. Taxonomy (NCBI): domain Eukaryota; kingdom Metazoa; phylum Chordata; class Mammalia; order Chiroptera; family Vespertilionidae; genus Lasiurus; species Lasiurus borealis. Next base: position 8,331 of record PVJN01030707.1, on the reverse strand, counting down.
ACTCATTTGTGGATAATAAAGAACATTATAAACTGATGAACAAAAGGATAGATACAGAGGCGGTAAAGCTTCAAATAGACTGTCAAATGACAGCGGGACGGTTAGGGAGAGGTGGGGTAGATAAGAGATCAAGCGAAGGACTTGTATGCATGCAGCTAAGCATAACCAATGGACGCAAGACACCTGGGTTAGGGTATGCCTGGGAGGGGGGGCAATGGGAAAATATGTATACATGTAACACATTAATAAAAAAAAAAGTAAATAATAAAAAAGAAAGTTGGACAAGCCGAAACCGGTTTGGCTCAGCGGACAGAGTGTCGGCCTGTGGCGGACTGAAAGGTCAAGGGCATGGACCTTGGTGGCGGGCACATCCCCAGGAGGAGGCGTGCAGGAGGCAGTTGATGGATGTTTCTCTCTCATGGAGGTTTCTAACTCTCTATCCCTCTCCCTTCCTCTGTGTGAAAAAATCAATAAAAATATATCTTTTTTTTTTTTTAAATAAGAAAAGTTGGACCAGTTCTGACCCTTCTGAGCCTCTCAGAGGCAGACATGCGATCCTTCTTTCTTAGCAGCCGGGTTAGATTTTGGGTCCCTCTTAAGGCAGCGGTTCTCAACCTGTGGGTCGCGACCCCTTTGGGGGTCAAACGACCCTTTCACAGGGGTCGCCTAAGACCATTGGAAAAAACCTATTTCCCATGGTCTTAGGAACCAACACCCCGCTCCTCGGTGTGGCAAAGTGTAGCCGTGTCGTTTACTGTTGTCCTAGGAAGACTGTTGCCCATGCGACACCACGATTCAAGACAACATTTCATGTATTTGTCATGAGAAATAAATATTTCACAATATACAATTACATATTGTTTTTGTGATTAATCCCTATGCTTTCATTATGTTCAACTTGTAACAATGAAAATACATCCTGCCTATCAGATATTTACATTACAGTTCATGACAGTAGCAAAATGACAGCGATGAAGTAGCTACGGAAATAATTTTATGGTTGGGGGTCACCACCCCATGAGGAGCTGTCTTAAAGGGTCGCGGCAGTAGGAAGGTTGAGAACCACTGCTCTAAGGGAACCTAGGCCGGCTCTTCTGCTAGGATTCGGGGGGTCCTGTGGATTGTCTGAGGGGTCCCCCGGGCCCTGACGTTACACTTGAGATGCACTGAAATGAATACAAGGTCCTTGGTAAAGCAGCTGAGTGTAAGGTTTTCCCTGGAGAACCAGCTCAAGAAACCCCAGTCTTCCTGTTCTCTTCCCTCTCCGTTCTGCTCCCCTCTCTCCCACCCATTCCTGACAGAGTGAAGATGAGGACTGCTGAGGAGCCCTGGCCGGTAGCACAGGCGGTAAGAGGGTCATCCTGATACACCAAGGTTGAGGGGTCGATCCCCGGTCCCGGCACAGACAAGAATCAACCAATAAATGCACAAATTGATGTCTCTCTTTCTGTCTCTGATAATTTTTTAAAAATATATATTTTATTGATTTTTTACAGAGAGGAAGGGAGAGAGAGTTAGAAACACGGATGAGAAAGAGACATCAATCAGCTGCCTCCTGCACTCCCCCCACTGGAGATGTGCCCACAACCAAAGTACATACCTTTGACCGGAATCGAACCTGGGACCTCTCAGTCCGTAGTCGACGCTCTATCCACTGAACCAAACCGGTTTTGGTGATAAGTAAGCAATTTTAAAAATAAAGACTGCTTGAGTACCTTCCAAGAGTGAATAAAGCTAGCCTGGCCGGCATGGCTCAGTGGTTGAGCGTCGACCTATGACCCAGGAGGTCACAGTTCGATCCCTGGTCAGGGCACAGGCCCGGGTTGCAGGCTGGATCCTCGGTGTGGTGCACGCAGGAGGCAGCCGATCCCTGATTCTCTCTCCTCACTGATGTTTCTGTTTTTCTATCCCCCTCTCTCTTCCTCTCTGAAATCAATTAAAAAATATATTTAAAAATTATGAGAGAGTGAAGCTGATGAAAAGCCAGGGAAACAGAGTGATCTGCTCAACAGGCTGCGGTCTTCCTTCTTTGCCAGGCACGTGCACGTCTGGCTTAAAAACGAAAGCAGGCCGCCCTGGCCGGTGTGGCTCAGTGGATAGAGCGTCGGCCTGCGGACTGAAGGTTCCCGGGTTCGATTCAGGTCAAGGGCATGGACCTCGGTGGCGGGCACATCCCCAGTGGGGGGCGTGCAGGAGGCAGCTGATGGATGCTTCTCTCTCATCCATGTTTCTGACTCTCTGTCCCTCTTCCTTCCTCTCTGTAAAAAATCAATATAATATATTTTTAAAAAATGAATAAAAGCAGACCTTTCTGAGCGGTGTATCCGCAACCAAGACCCGGCCTCTTCCTCTGAAGGGAGTGGGGTGCGTGCAGGCAGGGGCACATGTTCTTAGTGGTTTGGAGTCTGCGGGCTCCCCCTGGTCCAGGGGAGACACTGCTTTCCCCAGTTTGCACACTGCCCTCTCCTGGACGCTAAGGACCGGAGTGTTGAGAGCTCATCAGAGGCCTGCATTCCACCCCACCTCTGCGTGAGACACGTGTGTGTGTGCCCGAGAATCTGTTCAGAATGTCCAGAAAAGTGTGCCCTGCTGGCATGACTCGGGGGTTGAGTGTCGACCTATGAACTGAGAGGTCATGGTTTTAATTCGAGGTCAGGGCACAGATCAACGATTCTTTCTCATCATTGCTGTTTCTCTCTCTGTCCCTCTCCCTCGCCTTCCTCTCTCTCTGAAAACAAATAAAATAATAATAATAAAAAGAACACCGTGGCCAAAACCGGTCTGGCTCTGTGGATAGAGCATCAGCCTGGGGACTGAAAAGTCCTGGGTTCGATTCCGGTAAAGGGCATGTACCTTGGTGGCGGGCACATCCCCAGTAGGGGGCGTGCAGGAGGCAGCTGATTGATGTTTCTCTCTCATCGATGTTTCTAACTCTCTATCCCTCTCCCTTCCTCTCTGTAAAAAAAATAAAATATATTAAAACAAAACAAAACACTGTGGCAGTAAGAGAAACAGCTAAGCAGACAGCAGTAAAAGGCACCAGAGGCCTATACATCATATCTGCACACTTTCCTCTCCAGAACACGATGTCCTATTTCTTGCCTCTTATGATGACTTGTTTCAAACCCAATACTCCACACAGTTACCCATTCACAACCTTTTTTTCTTTTTTTTAAAATATATTTTATTGATTTTTCACAGAGAGGAAGGGAGAGGGATAGAGAGTTAGAAACATCGATGAGAGACATCGACCAGCCGCCTCCTGCACGCCCCCTACTGGGGATGTGTCTACAACCAATATACATGCCCTTGACCAGAATCGAACCTGGGACCCTTCAGTCCACAGGCCGACACTCTATCCACTGAGCCACACCAGTTCTGGCAATTCACAATCTTTTTTTCTTTTTTCTCCCCACTTTTTCCCTAAATCCTTAAAGACGCTGAGAAAATGCCCATCCCCTGGCCAGCTGGCTGCTGCCACAGCCGAGTACAAACCCAGCTCCGATCTGGGACACCAGAGGGGGGGAACCCCTTGTGGGCTCTTCCTGCCTGTCCTTGACCCTGGATGGCCCGCCCTCTCCATGCCCACGAGGACCTGGCGGCCAGACGCACAGTCTAACTCCATTCCCGAGCTCTCCGAGAAGAGGGCCGAGGGACCTTTAAAGAGACGGAAAGGCATGTGCCTCGTTCAGACCCCCCCCCCCAAACTCGTCCATGGGGGGGTATCTGCCGCTCAGGCTGGCTGGACAGAGAAAGGCCAGGTCCATTTCCGCTCCACTGGGGGTCACCAGAACTATGTTTATATTTGTCTTTTAAAAAAAATATATTTTATTGATTTTTTTTACAGAGAGGAAGGGAAAGGGATAGAGAGTCAGAAACATCAATGAGAGAGAGACATCGATCAGCTGCTTCCTGCACACCCCACACTGGAGATGTGCCTGCCACCAAGGTACATGCCCCCGACCGGAATCGAACCTGGGACCTTTCAGTCCACAGACCAATGCTCTATCCACAGAGCCAAACCGGTTACAGCTATATTTGTCTTTTTAAAAATTCCACTGGTGTCTCCAAGCCAGACACAGACTATAGGTTCAGTCCCTCATCCACTCCATTGCCACCCACAATGCCCGATTATTATTTAAAAAAAAAAAAAATATTTTATTGATTTTTCACAGAGAGGAAGGGAGAGGGACAGAGAGTCAGAAACATCTATGAGAGAGAGACATCGATCAGCTGCCTCCCACACGCCCCCCCACTGGGGACGTGCCCACAACCAGGACACATGCCCTTGACCGGAATCGAACCTGGGACCCCTCAGTCCGCAGGCCGACGCTCCATCCACTGAGCCAAACCGGCCTCGGCATGCCCGATTATTTTTAAAGAAGTATGAATGGTAAGCCCTGGCCGGTGTGGTTCAGTGGGTATTGTGCCGGCCTGCTGACTGATGGGTCAGTCCCAGGTTTGATTTCCCCATCAGGGCACAGGCCTCTCTGGTTGTGGGCTCGATCCCCAGTAGGGGGAGTGCAGGAGGCAGCCCGTCCATGATTCTCTCTCATCATGGATGTTTCTCTCTGTCTCTCCCTTCCTCTCTGACATCAATAAAAATGTGTGTGTGTGTGTGTGTGTGTGTGTGTGTTTAAATATATATTTTTCACAGAGAGGAAGGGAGAGGGATAGAAAGCCAGAAACATAGATGAGAGAGAGAGAGACATCGATCAGCCACCTCCTGCACGCCCCCCACTGGCGATGTGCCTGCAACCAAGGTACATGCCCTTGACCGGAATCGAACCTGAGACCCTTCAGTCCCACAGGCCAATACTGCATCCACTGATCCAAACCGATTTCGGCTTTTCTATATTTTTTATTGATTTTTTACAGAGAGGAAAGGAAAGGGATAGAAAGCCAGAAACATCGATGAGAGAGAGAGAGACATCGATCAGCCGCCTCCTGCACGCCCCGCACTGGAGATGTGCCCGAAAACCAAGGTACACGCCCTTGACTGGAATCGAACCTGGGACCCTTCAGTCCAGAGGCCAATAATACTCCATCCACTGAGCCAAACCAGTTTGCTTTTTTTAAAAAAGAGTTTGAATAGTACGAGGGAAATGAGTCTCAGTTTATTTCAGATATGATATTGGTAAGAAATTGACACACACAGCCCTACACAGCTACCCCGTTCAGCCACAAATCCCGTTCAGCTGCGTTAGTGAATTGGCTTGTATTGGAAGGAGGTCAATTCTACACAGCCCAGAGGGTCTTGAGTGGGGGTGGAGGGAAAAGGCTTAGAACAGACAGACCAGAGAATGAAAGCCGGGTCTCGGGGGGCACCTGCCTCTCTGATGGGGAGACAGAGCCGCACCCCACAAACCGTGCCTTTATTTTACAGCCGATGCCTCGAGGCCCAGGCAGGGCGAGATCAAGATGCTGACAACCTCCTGCTGGTTTTCCCTCGAACTCAACCACCCGCACCTGAATCCTATCACGCCCCCGCCCCTCCGTTACGAGGGGCCACGTGTTGCGACTGTAGGTTCACGCCGACCACCCCAGCTGCGGGCTATCTATCAATGGGGGGCCGGGAGGCTCTGCCCTCCACGCCGGGAGTCGCACCCGAGGCTTGAACCTGTCCACACTCTGTAGCCGCGCCCACACCTTCACCATCCAGCGCCTTGCGATGGGCCAGGAGAGACACATTCACCTGTCACACCAACCTGCCCTAGCCACCTCCTTCCTTCCACCCCGCTGCTCTCCAATGCACCTCGTTAACCCCTGCCAGCCCGGGGCCGGGCAAACACACAGGCAGTTTCCACGTCTCCGAGGCACAGCTGTGCCCGGATTTCCCCCCGTGACGGAAGGAGAGGTTCAGCGGGTGAAACTCGGGGCCCTGGGGACTCCCCACGGGGACAGGCAGAGCCAATGCCAGTCTTACAACTCTCTGAACTTTCTTGGGGTGTCTCGGGCTGAGCGGTGCCCTGAAAACCAGGGGGAACGGGGTGTGTATGTGGGACAGGCTGTGAGCCATCAGGGACCAGGGGATGGAGGTTGGGGTGGGGGGGTGATCTGTGAAGAACCCACAGACAGGGCTACTCCTTCGACTGAACGTCTCGGCGCCACTGCCCCGGCCCCGCCCTGCGGGGACGGTCCCGCTCTCACCCAACTCCAGTCCCAACCCGAGCGTGTCCCTCGCTGAGGGAACCTCTTCCACAGACACGCAGAGCCGTTATAACCCCAACACCAGGCTCTGAGGACCAGCCCCCCACACCTCCCACTCCCACCAGCGAGACGCCTCTCTCAGCTGAGCCCCCCATCCAGCCCCCTCTGGCTCCCCAAAGGAAACCCGGACCGCATGAAGCAACGCTAACGGGACCGGCCATCAACAGGAAGCAACGTTATATAATCATCGTCCGAGTTCAAGACCCAAAACGTGGCAGAAACTCAGGGAAGAAAAAAACGGATTATTATCATTTTTTTCTTCCCCCAAATAAAACCCAGGCTCGCGAAATAAAAGAGAGAAAAGGAAAAGAAGGAAGTGGCCAGAGACAGCTACCAACTGCAGGATCTCTCTCGCTCTCTCTCTAAAAATCACCCCCACATGGGCATTTCCCCTGCAGGTAGAACGAGCACAGGGCTCCCAGCTGCGGCTTCTAACAGCTGAGGTTCTGGTTCCTCCCCGGGAATGACCACCGCCTTTTCCAGGCCAAACTGGGGACCCGGCACCCGGGTCCACGGCCCGCGTCCCCCGACACGTAACCCCTTCACAGGATCCCCCTGCTTCTCTCTCCCTGCACCCCGCGATCCTGTGACATTTCACTCCAGAGCCTCGTCCAGCTGGGCCAGATGCCCGAGCGATGCCCACCCTGGCCCTCTAAGTCCCCCGTGGCTCTCGGGCCTGGGGGTGGGAGTGGGTGGCTCAGGGGGACATCCATGCACCTGGCACCTGGCAGGTAGGGGTTGGGGGGTGTGCAAAGCCACCTCCTCCCAGCCACACAGGGGGGTCTGACCTGCTCCAGGTCCCACGGTTAGCAAGGGGGTGAGTCTCCCCGAGGTTATGCATGGCTCAGCTGACAGCTGGCAGGTACAGGGGTGGAGAGAGAGAGGAAGAGAGAGAGAGAGAGAGAGAGAGAGAGAGAGAGAGAGAGAGAGAGAGAAAGAGAGAGAGAGAGAGAGAGCGCAAAAGAGCGCGCACGGTCAAGTTTGCAGGTCCTCGCTTCCCACCAGCCAGGGATCATTCCAAAGGCGAATAAACCCCGTGACCCCGTGACCCCCCGCCCCCCAAAACGCACGCCAACCGCTTGGCAGCGCGAAGGTGGCCCCGGCGAAGGCGGGACCCGCGGAAAGCGCGCGCGCCCCGGTCGGTCGGTCGGTCGGATCAGCCCGCAGCGGGGCTCCTACCTGCAGCGGCGCCGGGTGCGAGCCGCCTCCTCCTCCTCCTCCTCCTCGTCCTTCTCCTCGGGGTGGTGGTGGGGCTCTTCTCCGGCCCGCCCCGCGCCTCCTCGCGGTCTCGGGGAGCCCCTGTCCGCCGCAGGGGGAGTGGGGGGACCCCGGCTGGAGCGCCGCCGCCGCCGCTGCCGCCTTCGCCGCCGCCGGAGGGAACAGCCCCGGAGGGAACCGCAGGCTCCGAGCCGCAGACTCAGCTCTGACTCGGGCTCAGCTGCGCGGCTGGGGATAGTCCCGCAGCCCCGGGGCTCCCATTGGCTCCCGACGCGCCCAAGCCCCGCCCCCTTCCTCCTCAGCCCCGCCTCCGGCACGCCCCCTCCACCCAGACACGCCCTCCGCCCCGCCCCTTTCCTCCTTAGCCACGCCCCTCTGCCCCGCCCCGCCCTCCGCGCAGACGGCGCGGCCACACACTCTCCAGCCCCAGGGACCCCGCAGCCGGTGGGGGTGCAGCCCGGTGGGCGAGCGCCCCGCTTTTTCTGTGTTTTTTTTCTCTCTCTGGAAAGCAGGCTCGCCACCCTAAAGCTTCTGGGTTCTGTGAGACGGCCTCCCTGTACCCCCCAAACCCGCAAAACCCACTCTGGGGCCCCAGATCTTCTCCCTTCTTCAATGGGAAGAATGACCACAGCCTGGGTGATAGGCGCTCTCTCTCTCTCTCTCTGTCTGTCTGTCTGTCTCTCTCTCTCTCTCCTATTGTTTCGAATAGCTACCCTGTTTCCCCGAAAGTAAGACATCCCCCCAAAATAAGACCTACGTCCAGTGTTGCCTCTCCCTGACATAGAAGGCATTCCCCCCCCGAAAATAAGACCTCCCCGATCATCAGGCCCCCCCCAAGAATAGAAGGCCTCCCCCCAAAATAGAAGGCCCCCCCAAAGCGACCGTCAGGCCTCTGACTCCTGA
>PVJN01030706.1:0-25422 GCA_004026805.1 Lasiurus borealis | reverse complement strand
GGTGCATGTGAGGGGGGAGCCATGTGTCTAGGGGGGAGTGCATGTGTGGGGAGCGGAGGGGTGGCTGAGGAGGGCTGGAGTGCATCTCGGGAGGCGGTGCCCGCCAGTCCTGACGACGCGGAGCTCACTCACTGCTGGAAACGAAGCCGAAGCTGGAGCCGTATGGTGAGGGCCACGTGTCCCCAGAGCGGGAACCGGCGCGGCCCCCTCCGGCCTCAGTCCGAGCGGCTGGGACGTGGGCTGGAATTTCCCCCCCACCCCCCTCACGCTCGGCCCCCCGTGCGCAGGTACTCGTTCCAGGACGAGGAGGACATGTTCATGGTGGTGGACCTGCTGCTGGGCGGGGACCTGCGCTACCACCTGCAGCAGCGCGTGCACTTCCCCGAGGGCGCCGTGCGGCTGTACGTGTGCGAGCTGGCGCTGGCGCTCGACTACCTGCAGCGGCGCCGCATCATCCACAGGTGAGCGGGGCGGCGGGGTGTGTTTGTGTGTTTCCCTCACCGGGTGTGCGAAAGCCTGCAGCCAGGGAGGGGGTTCCCACACCAGGTCTGCAGGAGCCGGCTGCAGGGAAGGGGGTTTCCCTCACCGGGTGTGCAGGGGCCGGCTGCAGGGAAGAGAGTTTTCCACGGATGTCCGTTAGTCCCGCACAGTGCACTTCGGTCCTACTCACCATGACCCGCCTAGAGCACAGGCCCGCTGCCTGTTAAGGAGGAAGGAGGGGCCCTGTGTGGTCCCCGCTGCCGAGCCAGTGCCTTTGGGGGCTGGCGTGTTCTGTCCCGCCCACCTCAGGTTCAGGGACCACTTGCGGAGAGGTGGGGACACAGGTCTGCTCTGTCACCCTCCCCCCAGGATCCACGCTGTGCACCTGGGAGGGTCCTTCCTGGGGGAGCTGCAGGGCTGGTCCTGGGCCGCTGTCAGACCCCCCGTTCCTGCTGCTGCCCAGGCGGCTTCCCCTGGACCCCCCCCTGGCCACCCCTGGGCAAAGCGGGTCTGACAGTGGGACCTGCGCTCAGCGGGAGGCTCGGGCAAGCGGGAAGCGGCATCTCACTGGTGGGGTCTCCTCTCTGACCACGGGGGAGAGGCTGGAGGCAGGGCTGGGCCCCACGTTGGCCACGGCCTTGCTCTGTGCCGGCTGGTCCTCTCACCTGCACAGACGTGAGGGAGACAGGGACTGGGGTGTCCAGGACAGGATGGTGGGGAAGCACACCCTTCTACACATCCTTTCCTCTAACCCCCCGTGGAAGGGCCGTGTTCGGAGGATGATAACTCACAAGGATGGGGAGTAGCCAGAGGAGACAATAGCAGAAGATTGGGGTGTGCAGGGGGGGATGGAGAGCGGCAGGTGACTGGGGACCCCCAGAGGTTGTCACAGGAAGACCCAGGAGCTGAGGGACCTTGGGGGAGTCCTGGAAGGCTGGCTGCGGGGTGGCCGCACCAGAGTATAAGGACGGGGGGGCGGGGAAAGGGGGGGAAGGGGAAAGGCGGGTTTGGGAAAGGAGGCTAAAATGGGGTGACTTGTTTGAAAGCTTTGCTTTGAGAGAATTATTTTCATGGCAAAGCTGAGATACGAGTGCCCTAACATATGAGATTTTTGAGATACGAGCCGTCGAGCGAGCGATTTTTGCTTTGAAATACGAGCAACATTTGAGATAGGAGTCATCGCGCGGATCGGCCGGCTGCACACGACCCACCGGTTTACCGCGACTCGAGCGTCTCATAGTTTCCCACGCCTCAAGGTTACGGAACGAATTAAACTCGTATCTTGAGGTACCACTGCATATGATGTGTAGAAAGTTGCCAAATTAGCAGAATATGCCGGGGGGCCCTCGAGGTACAGGTGACCGAAACCCCAGCTGGGTCCATCCTCCCTGCACATGCCAGTGACCCTCCCGCCTCTCCACGCACTCCGGCCTCACAGACCCCAGGCTTTGCCATCTCGGGGGGCCTGTGTGGTACCCTCTCGTCTGAGTCTGGCCCGTCCTCGTGGGGTTAGCTGATGGGCAGGGGGTTCAGGGTCTGCTGGGAGGCATCGTTGGTGTCAGCCGAGTGGAGCATGAGCAGAGTTATTATTTATTGTAAATATATTTTATTGATTTTTTTACAGAGAGGAAGGGAAAGGGATAGAGAGTTAGAAACATCGATGAGAGAGAGACATCGATCAGCCGCCTCCTGCACGCCCCCCACTGGGGATGTGCCCGCAACCAAGGTACATGCCCTTGACCGGGATCGAACCTGGGACCTTTCACTCCCCAGGCTGATGCTCTATCCACTGAGCCAGACCGGTTTCGGCGAGTTGTGTTTTTTCATTGCGGTAAAACACAGACAACATGAAACTCACCACCTCAACCATTTGTCCGCGCGCAGCCCCGTGACACAGATCACTTCGCATTGTTGTACAACCACCGCCAAACTGTCAGCTTCCCCCACGGACACCCAGTATGTCCCTGCTAAACAGCCCCGCTCCCCGCCCCAGCCCAGACAGCCACTGTCCCCCGTTTGCCGTGCCTGTGAACTTGGTTCCGGGACCTCACGGAGGGGCACCCGCACGGTCGGTGCTCGGTGTTCATCTGGTTGTGCCCGGTTGTGTCCCTGAGTACAGTGTCTTCGCGGTCCCTCGTGCTGTGTGTGGCGTGCCCGCGTCTCCTTCCCTGTTAAGGGGATCTGAGTGGGATCCCCCGAGTGGACGGCCCACGCTGTGTTCACCCTTCATCCGCGGATGGACACCCGCTCGGCTCCCACCTCTAGCTGTTGTGAGTGATGCCGCCACCAGAGCTGTCCTGCCGGGGTTGGCCCAGAGCAGAGGTGCTGGGTCCTGTGGCAATTCCATTGTCAATTGTCTAAGGAGCACCGGGGCTGGAGTTTACCATGGAGAGTTCAGCCCTCCCTCTGGTGCCAGGGAGGGAGGCCCAGGCTGCACACCCGGCAGGCGGGCAAGAGGCAGGCGCAGGTCCGGGAGGCCCGTCGGGAGGGGGCGGCCGGGCCCTGGCTCCCCGCACCCCCCCGAACACCCCCGCCCCTCCGGTCCCGCCACCTCCATGCCGGCAGTCCATCTGCCGGAAGCTTCAGTGCTGTCCATTCTCTCCGCAGCAGCCTTGGCGCCCGGGGCCGGCCAGGACTCAGGGTGTTGGGCCTCACGCTTCATTCTGCAGCTGAGACATTGTCCCCCACCACCACCACCCCCATTGTCTTGGTGTCCGACCGAGGAAATTGCCCTTAATCTAATGTTCCTTCCTCCGCCAGCCCAACAAACACGGAATGTGTGAAACGGAGAAGATGAGAGTCGCTCTCGTGTTTCTGGGTCAAGAGGCCCTTTAATAAGGCCCGGCTTCGCTCCTGTCATTGCAGTAATAACCGTATCTGCCCGCCCGCCCGGAGCCCAGCGCCTCCGCGGGAGGGGGATCCGTCCGCAGACTCGCTGCCCCGCTCTGCCTGTATTCCCGTGAACCCCGCAGGCGCCTCCCCCGGGGTGCTGAGCTTCGGCCAGGAGCCCCAGAAAGCGAAGGCTGGCTGGAGCACGGCGGAGCCCCTCCAGGACCTGAGCCCCGAAGTCTAGGGCGCGAAGCGTTGCTCCTCCCATCCGAGGCCCTCGGAGCTGGGTGCTCACCCAGGAAGACAGACAGAGGCAAGGACTGGGGTGCCGTGGCCATGAGTCAGGGAGTGCTGGAGACACCAGGAGCTGGAGGCGTCCCAGGAGGGAGCTGGGCCACCTGCCCACACCGGGACTTCGGCTTTCTGGCCTCCAGAACAGGGGGAGACGATCTTTCTATGGTTTTAGAACATCCAGTCTGGGACAGTTTGTCACGGCAGCCCTAGGAAATGCATCCTTTTACCATTTTCACCACATCTGCATACTCCCCAGATGATCTCTACTAAGGAAAGGGTAATTATGCTAATGAAACCTGGTCAGCCGGCCATCTTCCAGATGACTGACTTCCTTCTGGATAAAGCCGTGATGGTGGGGGCCAAGGCAGAGGCAGTTGGGGGCCATCAGGCTGGCAGGGGAATGGTTAGGCAGCAATCAGGCCAGCAGGCAGGCAGGCAAGCAGTTAGGAGCCAGCAGTCCCGGATTGCGAGAGGGATGTCCAACTGTTGGTTTAGGCTCCATCTCTGTGGGGCCTAAACGGCAGTCGAACGTCCCCCAAGGGATCCTAGATTGGAGAGGGTACAAGCTGGGCTGAGGGACACCCTCCCTCTGTGCATGAATTTTACGCCAGGGCCAGCGAGAGGCGGGCTCAGGGCTGTATTTCGGCCTCTCCCGCTGGCCTCCCCCCACTTTCCTGCGCACTCCCCGCCACACACGTCAGCAGTGCAATTCTTTCTCTGGTGGTTTCAGAACAACACTCTACAGGGGGCCTTTAAAGAGGAAGTGGCTTTGTCTGCCAGGAATGTCGGTGACCACGAAAGTCAGCACGGTGAGACCAAACGCCATGACGCAGGGCCGGCTCGCGTGTGGCCTGCAGAGGGAGGGCTCTTGCTCTCTGCTCCATGGGGAGGGAGGTTGGCAGGGTCTGAGCTAAAGAGACACCAGAACCCAACGGAGGCCCGTCCGTGACCCAGTTGGAGGGAGCGACGGGGAGTTCCCAGAGGACCTTGCTCTCATCCCAGGATGCAGTGCGGCAGGATGAGGTCCCAGGTGCTCTCTGAAGTCACCTCCAACAGCCGTAGTTCTCGCCATCTCATTTCGTGAAATCAGGGTGCCTCTCCCACTGCCCTCCCACCCTCCGCCACCTCCAGCCTGCTAGTCCCGCCTCCCGGCCTGCGCCTCTTCCATCACATTGGCTGTCCCGCCTCCTGAGTTCTGTGCAGTCCATAGGTCATCCCCTGCCCGCCGTCCTCTCCCCCACGCTGCCTCTGCACAGCCGGGCCCACGCAGGTGCCTCCTCTGTGAGCACCCAGCCCTCCCCTCCCCCGCCCGCCCTCTCTGGGACTCCCATTATCTGGGTGTTGGGTTTGCTGGCACATCTGGTGTCTGTTTTCCTTCGATCCGGCCTTTGGAGCTTTTCCTTCCACATCTGGGATGCCCTTGACGTCATCTCGCCAGCCTTCCGGGGACTGTTTTCCCGGCCCTCAGACACGGGGCTCCCAAGAGTGCTCCCCTCAGTCCCTCTCTCACCCGTCCTATGGGTTGTGGGGCGACTTCCACCACCAGCTGCAAATGATCACGGAGGCTGCTAAGTGGGTAATAAGCAAGCGAGGATTTATTGAGCCGGCCAGCGACTGCTCTGCCTTTCTCCACGCAGGGAGTCCAGAAAGCAGCTGTGACCCTTTGTGCAGGACCACTTTTAAGCGCATTTACCACATCCTGTTTTTGCAGAGTGAACAGCCCAAGACAAAACAGTTTTTCCCAAGCAACGTCAGAGTTGACGATCATGTTATTCCCAGGATCATCTTGTTCTTCAGAAAGCTGACAGTGTTCTGTGAAAGAAGGCCTAGGTGCTGGGAAGGGGCCATAAGACTGTATCTCAAGGCCTGGCCTGATGTCAGCACGGACAACTCTATCTGGGGGATAGTCCATGGCCTCTCTGGAATGGGGCATGCTCAAATATTCCCACTCTCGCCGAAACCGGTGTAGCTCAGTGGATAGAGCGTCAGGCTGCGGACTGAAAGGTCCCAGGTTCGATTCTGGTCAAGGGCACATACCTTGGTTGTGGGCACATCCCCAGTAGGGGGTGTACAGGAGGCAGCTGATGGATGTCTCTCTCTCATGGATGTTTCTAACTATCTCTCTCCCTTCCTCTCTGTAAAAAAACGATAAAATATATTTTTAAAAAATCCCCACTCTCTAACTCTGTGTCTCACGGGCAAAGTAGCCTCTCCTCCTCCCTCGGAAGATGTCCATCCTCGTCCTTCCCGGTTTCCTCTCCCCTGCGTTTGTTTCTGCTCCTCGGGGGACCTTTGCTCTGCGTCACTCATCTCTGGCTGTCGTTTGGAAAGGTTCCCTCTGTGGTCGCCGGTCCCTGATAAGGCACTAGAGAAGGAGACGGTGAAAGGCTGATTCCATGGATTCATTGGTCTGTGGAGGGCTTGGGGGGGGTGGGGTCAGGGGCAGAGTGAGCACCAGACAGCAGAATCTGGGAGGCGGGCTCCCCTGTGGGATGGTCAGGCGGCAGCTGGCCACTCCAGCACCTACAGGTCCTCCCTCGGGGGCTTCTGCCAATGGCACTGACCTTGGCTTGGCTGCTGAGGATGTGGCTGTGGACGGGAGAAGGGAGGTGGGGCTGGGGCCACCACTAATTCCACCCTCTCCTCCTCACCCCCCTCCACCCTCTGGCCTCCACTCTTCACACCTGCTCAGAGAGTGTGTTTCAGACCGACTTGAGGCCCCTTCCAACGTGGGCAGCCTGGGACTCGGCGACGCTTGTGCATTTTGGCAGCGTGCCCGGGGCCTAAAAATAGTGGCGCTTAGAATATGGATCCGCTGCAGTGTGCCCCAGACCCTCCTCTGAAACTCCTGCCTGTGCCCCCCTTCTCCCACCCCCACTCAGCCTGGCAGGACACGGACCAGAAACTCCCACAGAAACTCCGGGGCCCTGCCCTCCGCCCTGGGGAGAGGGGTGCGGGTGGGGGCTGTTGCTTGTGTCCTTGGCAGCCGGAAGGCGCTGGGTGTCTGAGAGCTTCAGATTCCTTCCTGGTTAGAACATGGGTCTCACTGCCGTCGGGAGGGGGTGCACCCTGCCCCCCTCACACCCACCGGGGAGATGGCCCGCTCTGGGGACGAGGCAGCCAGACAAGAGCACGCTCACTGGTTCCCAGGGGAATCCCAGCCCATCATGGGGCCCCTCGTTTTAATGAGGCTCTGCCTGCGGGCCTGAGGCTGAGCTCCCCCAAAACCCTGGGGAATGCCGGGAGCTGTGGGGGCCGCTGTCTGCCCTGTGAGGAGGGCTCCCCGGCCCCCGGGACGTCAGAATCCCAGCGGGCTGGTGGGGGATGCAGGTTCCCGGGCCTCGCCCACAGTCTGAGCCTGGGGTGGGCCCGGGTGCAGTGTGGGTCATGGGGACCCTTGTTTCTGAAGCCAGTAAAGAGGGGAACAGCGCTGACGGGCAGGGGGGGAGGGAGTCAGCAGAGCGGGCAGCCCCAGCGCCAGGCCTCCTGGTGAGGATGTAGGTTTAGGTGCTTTAACAATCAGCAGCGAATCAGCACCTCCTCAGCCTAATGCGGAGTACGTGATGGTATCCCACTCACAGCAGGGAAACCGAGGCTGGGGCGGGGGAGCCAGGGCCAGGGAGAGGCAGGGCCCGTCACTAGCAGACGCCATCGAAGAAAAACCTCTCTCTCTCCCTCTTCCCCCTCCTTCTTCCCCTCCCTTGCACTCTCTCTAAAAAAAGTAAAATAAATCAATAGGAAAATTATCCCCAGGTGAGGATTAACCAAAAGAAAAAGATGATTCTAGGAAAAAACATTCACACAGCCTCCTGCAGTTCCAGGAAAGAGCAGGGAGGGGGGGCCCAGGCAGCGAGTGATGACAGCGGCTCCTCTCCTGCTCCTCGGCTGGGACCCGGCACCGGGGAGAGGATCTGCCTGGGCCCCCCGCGTGCCCCCGAGTTCCCGTGTCCAGTGCCGTCCGTCGGCCGCTCCAGGAGCCCGTCTCAGCGTCTGTTTTCCATTTCAGGGACATCAAGCCGGACAACATCCTGCTGGACGAGCACGGTAAGCCGCGGGGGGCTGCGGCCAGGAGTGAGGGCTGGGGCTCTGGGAAGTGGGGGGTCCCCGGACGGACCAGAAAGAAGCCTTTCTCGCTCCGGTGTCGGTGGGGGAGCACCTGTGTGAGTTTCTGGTCCGTGTCCTGCCAGGCTGAGTGGGGTCTGGCGTATCGTACGGTTTCAGCTGCTGGCTTCCCGGTGAGGAGGACAGGGCGGGAGTGGGGGTGAGAGAGACGCTGGCGGCCCTGAGGTCCTGACCCCGGCTCCCCGTGGGTGACAGGGACCCTGTGACTGCCAGAGAGCGACTGCCCTCTCGGTGTCCACCTGCCAAACAGGGCAGGCGGTGCCCAGCTGCCAGATAGTCATGGGGCCACGCTGGCTGGCGCCAAAAATCCATCCTCGGTGATCGGTCACCCGCTCACCCTCCCCTCACTCAGGCTCCCCAGGCGTTTGCTGCCTTTGGAGCCTGGCTGAGTCGGTCGGCCCGACGCGGGCGGAAGATTCCGGGTCTCGCAGCTCCAGGTGCAGCCGCTGGAGCCAGGGAGCACCCTGAGGAGCAGGCTCCGGGCCTAGCTGTCCCCAGAGTCTTGGGGGGAGTCTCCAGGGAGACTTGGTAGGGTTCAAAGGCCAGACCCCACCTGCTTCGGCGAGCCCGGGGCCATCACTCTGGTCAGCCCCGGGAGGTGGTGGCCAGCCACGTCAGGACGGGGGCCAGCGCAGCCTCGATGCACAGCCGGCTGTCCTGCCAGTCCACTGAGAGCACCCCACGCTCCCCACGGCCTCTGGGCCTGCTCCTCCCCTGCTCCTGCTTCACCCAGTGTCCCCACCAGCTGCAGGGACAGCGCTGTTTTATACGAGGGAGTGAGTGGCTGCCCCCCCCCTCCCTTTCTCCAGTGCCGGCAGGTGGTGGGGTTCCCTAAAGACCCGGGGAGCAGCACAGCCACCTGCAGGTCTTGCTCACGGGGCCTCTGCTTCTCTGTCCCCAGGACACGTCCACATCACAGACTTCAACATCGCGACCGTGGTGAAGGGGGCGGAGAAGGCATCTTCAATGGCCGGCACTAAGCCCTACATGGGTGAGCGTTCCAACTCCTCTTTGGGGTGTGACCTGCCCGGTGGCTGAGGCATCGGTATCCTCTCCTGCTTCACCCCCACCCCTAGGCGTGCCCGGTAGGTGCCCGGCTCTCTGCCACCTTCGGGCTTCACCCGGGCTGACTGCCCTGCCAGGAACACCTTCCCCTCCTGCGTCTTCTTTAAGGAAACATTTGGAGCGGTGGTCCATGGACCACTGGTGGTCCGTGAGGTCCGAGAGGTTGGCGACCGCTGTCCTAGGGGACTCCTGCCCAGCCAGGAAGCTTGGCTCCGACTCAGAAAAACCAGCCAACCTTCCTTTTCTTTGTGATGCCAGCCCGTAGTTTTCCCAGAATATATAGCCTTGGTGCTGGTCAGTTGGGTCCGCATGCTGAAGCATACAGTGTGTGGTTTCTGGCTGGGTTTTCTTCATGACTTCTGACAGGAGTGTTATGTCTGGCAAACATTCCGTTTTCCCTAAAGAATGCAGATTATTGGAAAGTTGGGTCTTCTTTGCCAACCTTCAGTATTTGTCATTTTCAAATCTTTCTTGTATTTTCTTTTATTTGTTTAAGCTTTTCTCGTTTTTCTTTCTCTTCCCTTTAAAGCATGATCTGTTGAGTGTGTCCACTTTGTGTGCTCTCTAGGGAAGTATTTGTGACTGAAATAGTTTCCTTTCATTTCTGATTTTTTTTCCCCCCGAGTTCTCTTGCCTGACCGCTGTGCTTTACAATTCAAATGTATGTTGTTCTTTTGTGTCTTGTATAATTTTTTAAAAAATATATTTTATTGATTTTTTACAGAGAGGAAGGGAGAGGGATAGAGAGTTAGAAACATCCACTTTTTAATATATTTTATTATTTTTTACAGAGAGGAAGAGAGAGGGATAGAGTTAGAAACATCGATACGAGACATCGATTGGCCGCCTCCTGCACGCCCCCTACTGGGGATGTGCCAGAAACCAGGATACATGCCCTTGACCGGAATCGAACCTGGGACCTTTCAATCCGCAGGCCGATGCTCTATCCACTGAGCCAAACCGGTTTCGGCGTCTTGTATAATTTTATTAATGTCTCTCTTAGTTCTTTTTTTTAATTTTAATTTTTTATTAATGTATTACATGTGTACATATCTTCTCATTACCCACCTATCCCCAGGCATACCCTAACCCGCCAGTGTCTTGTGTCCATTGGTGATGGTTATATGCATGCATACAAGTCCTTCGGTTGATCTCTTATATACCCCATCTCTCCCTAACCTTCCCATTGTAGTTTGATAGTCTGTTTGATGCTTTACTGCCTCTGTATCTATCTTTTTTCTCTTAATTATTAAGTCTTGTTGTCTATATGCGTTCCCGTTTTCCTTAGTAACAAACCACATCAAAACTCCGTATAGCTTAGAACAGCAATGACATGTGACTTCTCACCATCATGGCACGTGGCTGGATGGTTCTGGTTTGGGCTGGGCTCACTCATTCAGCCGGTGGGCCAGCTGGGGGTGGGCTCCGCCAGCAGGGCTGAGAGGAGCGGGCCTCTCCATGCGTGGTCTCCAGTCATGACGGGGACCAGCGTGAGCTTGTGCAAATGGTGACAGTTGCTCGAGGAGAACCCGGTCCCCACTCTGCTGGCTGCACATTTCCCAGGGCTCAGTTGACCAGAGCAAGTCACATGACCCAGGCCGGGGGGGCCCTGTGGGAGGGACCTGCAGACGGCCTGACTCACCGGGGTGTCAGAAGGAACTGGTCCTCTGCACTGCGACAGGATCGTGGGGTCCTTAACGTGCCCCATCCGCAAAGACGCCCTTCCCCTCTCTCAGGGTGTGTGTGGGGAGGGTATACGTGAGCCGCGGCGACATCCCCCTCCTTCTGTCTTTGGCAGCCCCAGAGGTGTTCCAGGTCTACGCGGACGGAGGCCCTGGCTACTCCTACCCCGTCGACTGGTGGTCCCTGGGCATCACGGCCTACGAGCTGCTGCGAGGCTGGGTAAGATGAGTGCCCGCCCGCCCAGCGGGCACTCGGGGGCTGTGGAAGTGGGAGGCTCGGGGCGACCCAGGCTTGGGGAGACTAGGCACACCCTTTTGCTGGGCCAGCACCGGGTGGCAGGAAGGAGCACAGTGTGAGGGCCAGAGGCCTGGGTGCCAACCCTGATGGCGTGCGTGTGTGGCCAGCTCTGAGGCCCCGGAGCTCGGTGAGCTGCTGACCCGGCCCCTCACTCTGCTCGTGGGCCAGGGACATCGGGAGTGGCAGGTCAGTGGCTCCTCCGTGACAGCTCCGAGGTGGGAAGCGCCTTGGCCCGTGATTTCCACCGCTGCCTCTTCCCACCCCCACACGATGTCCCTTCCTCTCTGACATAAAATCAGTAAAATAAAATAAAAAATTTTTAAAAGAAGCAGAGGACACAAGCATATTCCAGATGCTGCCTGTCTTGCATAAACGGACCGTGGCGAGCAGCTGAGCTAAGCGTGGTCGGGCCTTGGCCAGTGGAAAGTTCCTTCTGTCCTTCCTCGCGGGTCAGAACCGTCAGAGATGATGACGTGGCCAAAAGCCACGAGTGGTTCTTGCTGCCCCAAAGACAAACTCTTTTAAAAAAGAATGGATGTGTGTGTGTTTATTGATTTATTGATTTCAGAGAGGAAGGAAATGGAGAGAGAGAGAGAGAGAGGAACATCAATGATGAGAGAGAATCATTGATTGGCTGCTTTCTGCACACCCGACACTGGGGATGGAGCCTGCAATCCTGGGCTTGTGCCCGAAACGGGAATCAAACCGAGACCTCCTGGTTTATGGAGGTCGAGGCCCAATCACCGAGCCACACCGGTCAGATGTATTATGGCTTTAACCCGGCCAGTGCCGTGTGCTCTCGCTCTCTCTGATCCTGCCGTTGTCTCTGCAGAGGCCGTACGAGATCCACTCGGCCACGCCGGTGGCTGAGATCCTGACCATGTTCCAGGTGGAGCGGGTGCACTACTCCTCCACGTGGTGCCAGGGGATGGTGGCCCTGCTGAGGAAGGTAAGGGGCCAGCCGCCCGCTGGCGGGAGGGGGTCGCGGTGCAGACTGGGGCTCCCTGGCCCTGGCGCCGGGAGGAAGGAGGGAACAGAGGGACGGAGATGGAGAGCAGGCTCTCAGCCACCTCCCAGGCAGGCTCCGCCTCTGTCGTTCCGGATCGCAAGCTACCGGCTGGCGCGCCCGGCTCCGAGTCCCAGTGGTGACTGTGACACCGGACCTTTCACGCCGGCCCAGGCTCCCAGCACATGGAAACCCTCACTGCAGGTGGCTCTTCCCATGTTTGCTGCAAAGTGTCGCCTAGTCACTGGGCTGAAGACACTGGGCATCTCCGGACCTTTTGCAGGAACTGCTGCTGTTAGAGTGAAGCAGAGGTTCTCAAAGTGTGTTCCAGGGACAGTGGGGTCGGCACCTCTCAGGAGCTTGTTGGAAAGGCCCGTGGTCAGAGTGGGAGCCCCGGGTGGGCCAGCTGTGTGTCTCCACGCGCTACCGGGGTGGCTCGGTACACTCAGGGCAATGGCCTGGTTGTCCTCCCTACTCCCTCCCCCTTTTTTAAAAAATATATTTTATTGATTGTTTACTGAGAGGAAGGGAGAGGGATAGAGAGTTAGAAACATCGATGAGAGACATCAATCAGCCGCCTCTTGCATGTCTCCCACTGGGAATGTGCCCACAACCAAGGTACATGCCCTTGACCGGAATGGAACTTGGGACCCTTCAGTCCTCAGGCCGACGCTCTATCCACTGAGCCACACCAGTCTCGGCTGGTTGTCCTCCCTTGGAGCTGGCCTTCCTCTGTGGCTGCTGGGAATCCTCCCAGACGGGTCAGGTGATGGTTCGGGTGGTCATGTGTCAGTGCTGGTGGAGGGAGTTGTAGGTCCTGGGCCAGGAGCTGGGTCTTATCCCTTCGTCGTGACAAGCCTGGGTGTTTGACCCTGAGGAGCGGTGTTGTCCCCAGAGCAGAGAGAGGAAAACTGAGGCTCAGGACAGCAAAACTTGCCAGCAGTGCCGCGGGGCTGCGAGGGGCAGAGGCGGGGTCTCCCCCAGCTCCCCGACCCGAGCCCAGCGCTCACTCCTCCCCTGTGGAGGGCGGGGGTGACACTCGAGCTGAATCGCTATCCGTGGACTAACTTTGGAGTCACCACATGGCTCCTAGGGACCAGTAGCCCTCAGCCCGACTGGTCCCCAAATCACTGGGAGCCCTGCCACCTGCCAGCGACTCAGACCACTGCTGGCCAACCACTGAGCCCAGGTACAGCAAGGAATTGGGGCCTCTGTTTATAGTTTTTGTAACTTTTAAAAATATATATTTTATTGATTTTTCACAGAGAGGAAGGGAGAGGGATAGAGAGTTAGAAACATCGATGAGAGAGAAACATCAATCAGCCGCCTCCTGCATGCCCCCCACTGGGGATGTGCCCACAACCAAGGTACATGCCCTGAACTAGAATCGAACCTGGGACCTTTCAGTCTGCAGGCCGACACTCTATCCACTGAGCCACACCGGTTTCGGCTGGGGCCTCTGTTTAAATCGTCACCCTTCGTGTGGGGGCACCCCCTGGAGACAGGCAGCTGTGACCAACAGAGGACTCCCTGCCAGGCGACCCTCACCTGGTGACTGGCCCTCTCGCTGAGCACAGTGGGGGGTTTCTGCAGTGATGGGGGGGGGGACAGCGAGGGGGACAGGCTGTCGGGGGCTCCCCTCCCGGCTCCACCTGCTGGCCCTGGGTGTGGCCCTGCCCTGACCAGGGTCCCCAAGGTGCATCCAGCCGCGAGCTGGGCGTGGAGGCCTTGCCGTCCCTCTCCAGGAGCCCCTCAGGCCTCCGCTGCCCAGGGCCGCACCGGTCCGGTGGCTGCAGACGAGGACTCCTATCCTCTTCACAGGCAGGGCCTCCCTGTGCCAGAGGAGCAGGTGACGCACAGGCAGAGAGCCCTGTGGCCACAGAGGGCAGCCGGGGGCCACTTTCACACTCACCACCCTTATTGGCAGAACCCGTTTGAGAAGGAGCTGAAAGTGGTCCCCTTGGCGACAAGTGAGGTCACTGCACAGGCCCCAGAGGGCGCCTCGGACCGTCCAAGGGCAGCTATGACACATGGCGCTGTGGCAGGCTGGCACGGCCATGGCACCCTCAGCCCCAGGGCGCCTTACGTGCCGCGCCAGCTCAGCCAGGCTCAGTGACCCTGAGCGGGGGCGGCTGAAAGGCTTAGAAAAGACAGACAAGAGGATAAAGCTGGGTCCGGGTGGGACACTGCGCCTGGATGAAGAGACAGTGCCACGGACAACAAGACAACAAGCCGTGCCTTTATTTTACAGCCGATGCCACAAGGCAAAGGAAGGGCATGCTGCTTACAGCATTCCCTCAGGTTTCAATCCTACCCAATTACCCGCACCTGATCCAGCTTTGCTTCCTTGCAGCCTCTCTCAGGCACATGGGGCCACGTTTTCGGGCCACAGGTTCACGCTGACAACCACAGCTGTGGGCTGTTACTGTGCTGGGGGGCTCTGCCCTCCAGGCGGGGACTGGCACGTGGCCACGGGAGGACTGTGCCCTCTCATCAGTCCGAGGCTTGAACCTGGCCAAACGCTGTCACCGCGCCCCACATGATGAATCCCATTATCAAGCTGAATGTCCAGAGAAGAGACAGCTGATTGTTTTATTGTTAATTGGCAGCCTCTGTGCCACCAGGGAGAGCCCGTGCCGGGCTGACCAGCAGCCCCTGAGCGGCGGGTGAAGGATGACTCGGACCACGTTTCTGTGAAAGAGAAGGCAAAGGGCCTGCCTGGCTGTAGGAGCCAGACGGCCTCCCTCGCCCGCCCCTTCGGGCTTTTGTTGTGGCAGCGTTTGCCATAAAGTTGATCGTGTAGTACCATCAGCAGGGTGTCTGAGCCCCGCGCTCCCTCCTCCCCTGGGGGAAGACGGATGTGTCTGCAGCGTCCTCTAAGCAAGCCTGTCTGAAGACGAAGCGTAAAGATTCTGGTAAAGCCGAAACCTGTGTGGCTCAGTGGATAGAGCGTCAGCCTGCAGAGTGAAAGGTCCCAGGTTCGATTCCAGTGGAGGGCATGGACCTTGGTTTTGGGCACATCCCCAGTAGGGGGAGTGCAGGAGGCAGCTGGTCGATGTCTCTCTCTCTCATCCATGTTTCTAACTCTCTATCCCTCTCCCTTCCTCTCTGTAAAAAAAATCAATTAAAAAAATAATAAAGATTCCGGTAAACACCTGTACACAGCCCTGCTTGGAAAGGTCAAGGAACATTGAGGGGTACCCCCTCCAACCAGCTCCCCTAGGTTGGAATTCCGAGAAGCAGGGGCAGACGCCTCCAGCCAATCCCCTTAGGTCGGAATTTCCTCCTTACAAGCTCTCCCACCAAGTCTCTTGTGCTCCCCTACACGCCAGTGTTTCGGGGGGCCATGGTCCCGGAGAGGAGCCGGTGGCTGCAGGGTTTGTCCCTGGCTGGATGCCCTGCGGAAGCAGCCTCACCCCTCGGTCCCTCCCTGTTGTAAGGAGATGGGTGTTGGCGACACTTCCAATGACAGCGTCCCAGATGGGGCGACCCGGCTGGAGCGTGACCCCGCCCGCCCTCAGCACCCCACCCACCCTGGGGACATACAGCTCAGGCAAGCCCTTCGCCCTGTGTCCCCAGCTCCTGACCAAGGACCCCGAGAGCCGCCTGTCCAGCCTCGGCGACATCCAGAGCACCCCCTACCTGGCCGATGTGAACTGGGACGCAGTGTTTGAGAAGGCGCTGACCCCCAGCTTTGTGCCCAACGTGAGTGGGGGTCCCGCAGGGTCCCACCCCTCCTTCAGACTCAGCGCCCACACAGCAGCTAGCCCGTGGGAGGGTCAGCCTCTCTGTCCCCCCTGGAGAGGTGCCCAGGTCTCCGTTAGTGGTGAATGAGGTCCCGTTTCAGCGTCTGCCCTCCTTCGGAGATGACTTCTTCAGAGAGTGGGAACCATGTGGGCAGGCTGGCCTCTGCCTGGGGGAGACCCCAGGATGGGGGGCCTTCGAAGGCACCTGGAAGCCTCAGTGTGTCTGACCCCAGGAGAGGAGCTGCGTGAGAGACGCGGCCGGCAGGAGGCGGTGTGTGCCGGCATGCACACCCAGCAGCAGCGTCTCCCACAGGCCTCGCCACAGGGCAGTGCGCCCGTCCGTGTTCCCGGGTTAGGAAAGTTGCCCCGATCACTCAGTGAGAGACGGACAGACCCACATCTGGACCCATAGCCTGTGTTGGAGTGAGTGAGTGAGTGAGTGAGTGAGCAAGTGAATGAATGAATGAATAAATGAATGGCAGACACATCGGGCCAGGAAAGACATTGGGGCGTCGGTACCTCCAGAGCCGTGGGTGTTAGAACCACTGCGTGTACTGCCTGGGGGACTGGCACCCTGGGCTGGGTCTCAGGACAGAAACGGCCACCTGAGGTTTGGGTTCCAAGGTCTGGAAGGCAGGGAGACCCACATTCCTCCCGCCAGAGGGGCGGGGGGCCCGGCCTCCGGGGGGCCAGGCCTGGGTCCGCGGGCTCCAGCTGCAGAGGCAGGGGAACCGGGACTGGAAACGGGGAGAATCCCATGAGAAGGGGCACTGGATGCTGAGGGAGTGAGGATGAGATTTACAGAAAAGGGAGTGAGGGCATGAGAGCGTTTGATAGAACACGTGGGGCTGTCAGGTCAGAAAACGAAACTCTGTCTCAGGAAGGGCCGTCCATCCATGGGAGGAGACGGGGAGAGCGAGGACGGCGGTGGTGGGGCTGCCCAAGGTGTGGGGAGGGGCCTGGGGGTCATCAGAGGCCCTGTGCGGTGGAATGTGTTGCTTTTCGTCATCAGAAAAAAATGTAGACAGCAGATAGATGTCTCCCATAGGAGTAGGTCATCGTCACTTGTTAAGTGAATGACTGAGTGAATGAATGAATGAGTGAGTGAGTGAATGAATGAGTGAATGAATGAATGAGTGAAGGAATGAATTACTGAGTGAAGAGATGACTGACTAAATGAATGAGTGAAGGAATGACTGACTGAATAAGTGAAGGAATGACTGAATGAATGAATGAGTGAAGGAATGACTGAATGAATAAGTGAAGAAATGACTGAATGAATGAGTGAATGAATTACTGAGTGAAGGAATGACTGCGTGAGTGAAAGAATGACTGAGTGAATGAATGAGTGAGTGAATGACTGAGTGAAGGAATGACTGACTGAATGACTGAGTAAAGGAATGACTGAGTGAATGAATGACTGAGTGAGGGAATGAATGAGTGAGGGAATGACTGAGTGAGGGAATGAAGGAATGACTGAGTGAATGAATGACTGAGTGAGTGAATGAATGACTGAGTGAGTGAATGACTGAGGGAATGAAGGAATGACTGAGTGAATGAATGACTGAGTGAGTGAATCAATGACTGAGTGAGTGAATGACTGAGTGAGTGAATGAAGGAATGACTGAGTGAATGAATGACTGAGTGAGTGAATCAATGACTGAGTGAGTGAATGAAGGAATGACTGAGTGACTGAGTGAAGGAATGAGTGAAAGTAGAGCTCGGTGATGGGTGGAACAAAGACACGCGGTGTTCTCCTTTCAGAAAGGGAGACTGAATTGTGACCCCACGTTTGAACTTGAGGAGATGATTCTGGAATCCAAGCCGCTGCACAAGAAGAAGAAGAGGCTGGCGAAGAACCGGTCCAAAGACGGCACCAAGGACAGCTGTCCGCTGGTGAGCGCCATAGCTGGGGGTGCGGGGGGAGGGGGGACCCTAGCATGGCAGGAGTCCTGTGCTCGCAGGGATGCAACGCAGCTAGGCTACCTTTTATTTCGTATTCATTACTTTAAAAAAGGTTTTTATCGATTTCAGAGAGAGAGGGCCAGAGAGAGTGAAACACCATATCTCTTACAATGAGAGAGAATCTCTGGTCGATCGGCTGCCTCCTGCACGCACACCCCTCCCGGGGATGGAGCTCACCACCCAGGCACGTGCCTGCCTGGGAATCCTCGCGCGACCCCCTGGCTCACATGGGGCGCTCCATCACAGAGCCACGCCAGCAGGCGCTAGGCTGCCCTTGCGACAGACAGAGGCTGCCACGTCCCCCTCCAATGCCCTCCGGGCTGTCAGGGAGGTGCCCCCGCCCGCAAGGGGTCTTTCATCGGGTGGACCTGCCCTACGCTCCTGTCACTCACATGGCGGGAGCACCGTCCCCGGTGCAGGGACCTCGTGTGTCTCTAGGCGGGAGTTCAATGCCAAGGGACGCAGGCCCCGCTGTGTGCCGTCTCCCCAGCACCCTGTGGAGGGTTCCGGGCTGCGGGGACAGCCCGGGCCGCAGGGTGACGTTCGTGGGGCCCAGGGCACGCCACGCGGGCTTTATGAGCCGCCATATTTGTTTTCAGCTGCCATAGTCTCACAACCTTGGTGATCCTCGCCCCAGGTGGAGGCCAGACGCTCAGAATCTGTGGGTGGACAGAGCCGGGCTCCCCCAGACGCTGGGAGGGGGTCCTTTCTGGCTGCTCCTGCCCCTGGGGGCAGGAGTCAGTGTATGTTTTGGAGGGAGGGGCAGAAGTCAACCCACAAGCGGCCCTCCCTCCGGAAAAGCATTTTAAACATTATATTTACACCTTAACCGTTTTGGCTCAGTGGATAGAGCGTCGGCCTGCAGACTGAAGGGTCCCAGGTTCGATTCTGGTCAAGGGCATGGACCTTGGTTGCGGGCACATCCCCAGTAGGGGGTGTGCAGGAGGCAGCTGATCGATGTCTCTCTCTCATCGATGTTTCTAACTCTCTATCCATCTCACTTCTTCTCTGTAAAAAAAATCAATAAAAAATATATTTTTAAAAAATAAAATAAACATTACGTTTAATGATTGCAGTGCTATGGCGTCAGCTTTCCACGCTGGAAGCTCGTTTTTTTCTGCCTATTTTTTAAAATATATTTTTACTGATGTCAGAGAGGAAGGGAGAGGGAGAGACAGAGACATCACTGATGAGAACCATCGGCAGGCCGCCTCCTGCCCCGCCCCCTACTGGAGATGGAGCCAACGACCCGGCATGTGCCCAGACCGGGAACTGAACCACAACTTCCTGGTTCACAGGTCAACACTCAACCACTGAGCCACACGCCTGTCAGGCTTTTGTGGTTATTTTGAAGAAATTGAAGCATCTTTGTAGACCCTAACAGTAGGGCGGCCCAGGCCCCATGCCCAGGCCCGAGGCTCTGCCCAGGTGGGCACAGCAGAGCCTTGGTGAGGCAGGTGGCTCTCGGCCCCTGTTCCTGGGCGGGATGAGCACCTTGCAGGGTGCTTTGCGCTTCTCCCTTCCCCCTTTATGAGGCCTGACAGACATTCGAGCCATCAGTAAGCCACACCCAGTATTTTCTACCCACAATCCCCCCTGCCCTACCATCGCTTTCAGGTCTGATTTAGTGGCTTCGAATTGAGAAAAGCATCTTTGTCCGCCAGGCTCCCTGGCACAGCCACCTCCCAGCAGGGCTGCTC
The DNA here is from genome assembly GCA_004026805.1 of Lasiurus borealis. Lineage (NCBI taxonomy): Eukaryota > Metazoa > Chordata > Mammalia > Chiroptera > Vespertilionidae > Lasiurus > Lasiurus borealis. The sequence goes on along the minus strand of PVJN01030706.1, from coordinate 6,235 downwards.
CGGGCACTTAGCTGGTCCCCAGCCCCGGGCCACTGGTCTCTGCTGGTCACGGCCCTGTGTCCGTCACTCACAGCCACCTGTCTGTCCCTTTGACAGAACGGACACCTGCAGCAGTGCCTGGAGACCGTGCGGAAGGAGTTCATCATATTTAACCGAGAGAAGTAAGTCTCCCCTCACCTCCCCCCAAGCTGCCACCGGGCAAAGCCCTCTCTGAACCGCAGGCGCCCGGGTGCCAGCCGTGACCGGGGAGGGGGCCTCAGCGTCTCTGTGTGAAAAGGGGAAGCGGGCGGGACCGGGAACGCACAGGTGGGGTGGCAGGTGGTGAGGGGCCCGGGCTGGGGAATGTCGCTGCCCCTGACCCACACGGGATTTCGGGAGCCCTGTCTCCCTCCCCGGGGCTCCCTCGTCACTGTTCCACCCTTCCTAAGCAGCCTCTGCAGTTACATTCTGTGTTAAAAGCGGGGGAAGGACGGGGGTCTAGAGATAGCAGCGCCGGCTCTCGATACAGGGGTGCTATTTTTAGATGAAGCTCTCCATTCGGGGCGCGTAGATGAAAACCTTACAAGAACCCACCCTCATCCTGGGAGAGCCTCGGGGCTCTTGTGATGTCACCGCCCAGAGCCGCGAGGAGATGCCCTAGTTTGGAAGTAAAAGCCTTTCCGATCCGCTCTCATAGGGATCTTGGGAGCCTGAGTTTTCCCTGTTTGTGACATGATTTTCCCTCCTGAGGTGCTGCCTCTCCTCGGAGGGAGGGGAGGGGAGGGAGAGGAGGGAAGAGGAGGGAATGGAGGGGGAAGAAGATGCTTAGACACCTCTGCAGCCTTGCCTGGGGGGCCAGCCACTCCGCCCCTCCCACCCCATCGGGCGCTCAGCTCCCTGCGGACAGAGACAGGCTTTGCTGCCAGTTCCCTCCGCTCCCCGCATGGGGCTGGTCCCTCGGAGTGGCTGGCAGCGAATGTGTGGATGAGAGACGGGTGGGCTGCATCACCTCCACGGGCCTGAGCTCAGACACGCGGCATCCATGACCCCTGTACATGTCACGAGGAGCCCCGAGGGGGCGTTCCGGTCCTCGTTTTACAGAGAGAGAGACTGAGGCTGTGTGTGTGCAGAAACTCCCCTGAGAGACCGGAGCAGGGCTGAGGCCCACCTGCCTCCGGGCACCCTGCTTCCCGGGACAGAGGAAGGTGTGGCTGAGGCTGGGGTGTCCCTGGCACCTCGCTGCCTCCGCCCCCGGTACTAACCAGCCTGTGCTCTGCTTGTTCGCAGGCTGAGGCAGCAGGGCCCGGACCCCGAGGGCCGCGCCGGGAGCCAGGCACCACCCCCCAAGCTCCAGGACGGGAGCAACAACAACGGGCCGGGCCCCACCTGCTCCCGAGGCTGCAGCAGCTGAGCCGCCAGGCCATGCCCGCAGGACTGCGCCCTCTCTCTCCGCCCGGCGCCCTGCCCGCCAGCCCCTCTCTGCGCCAGTCCCCGCCTCGCTCCGCACTGAACTGCAGACGCAGAGAGAGCCCTGGCTGGGTGCGGCAGCGGGGAGCGGGGACTGGGGTGGGCCTCTGCCAGAAAGATCCCCGGGGTGACCTCCTGGGCCTTCGTTTTCTGCCTCTGCCGGAGGGAAGGGTGGGCAGCTCTCCACCCACCTCCGGGCACCGGTGATGGGGAGTCCAGCTGGTCGCAGACCGGCCAGCATTGACAGTCTGACGTGTACAGCATGGGCCTCACGGGCCGGACGGAATGGAGTTGTGGGAAGCGCACTCCACCCCAGCACAGTCAGACGCCACAGCTCTGCCACCCCACCGCCCTGGCTCCTGCTGGCACTTTGGGAAAAAGCAGCAAACAGGGAACCTCCATGGGCACGTGGGCCCTTCCTGGGGAAGCACGTTCCCACTGGATGCAGCACCTGCGGGTCCTCCTGGCGCTCCCGGCGGGCCCGTCTCGCTGGCCGGCTGGCCTAGGTGGCGAGACCTGCAGACCAGCCGGTGCCAGGGCCCTGGGCAGTGGGTGCCCTTCTCCCTTCCTCACAGAGACTGCCTCACCCCCTCCCTTTCGGCCACCCCCACCCCGTCTCTCTGACTGAGGGTCCTCGGTCCCCAAAAGCACGTCCCAGGGCAGAACTCGGACCGGCCAGCCCCGCCGGGTGTCTCCCCGGGGGGCGTAAGGTTGTCTCCCCAGGATTGTCTTCAAGAAGGTCCCGGCTGCCCTGGGCGGGGCACCCCGTGTGGATAAAGGAGGAAGGGAGGGTCGCAGTAGACAGTCTGCACGCGGGGACCCTGGGCGCCCGCAGAAAACACAGCAATTCCCGACCTGCTCTGGAGCAGCGTGCCACCGTGGATTCGGAAGAGGCTGTTGCACCAGAGATGCACTTGGACTTGGAACAAAAGCCGGCCCTGCCCTGTGCTCATGGAGGCCCTTAGGCAAACTGAATCATCTCTCTCTTTTTTAAAAAAAATGTATTTTATTGATTTTTTACAGAGGAAGGGAGAGGGGTAGAGAGTTAGGAACATCGATGAGAAAGAGACATCGATCAGCCACCCCCTGCACATCCCTCAGCTGGGTAGGTGTCCGCAACCAAAGCACATGACCTTGACCGGAATCAAACCTAGGACCCTTCAGTCCGCAGGCCGACACTCTGTCCACTGAGCCACACCGGCAAGGGCTTGCATCATCACTGGAGCCGCAGTCTCCTCGCTTTACAGCGGGGGAATAATTGCATGCCTGGTCCTGTGTGTGGGGCCCCGGCGCACCCCCTCCCTGAATAGCGGCCACTCAAGGCAGTGGCGCCCTCGCCTGGCGAAACCCTCCCGCCTCGGGCTCTCGTCCGGTTGGGTTTCGGTAGAAGGAAGCCCGGCATGTGGATTATCATACCCGTGTTCCTGGCGGGGGTCAATGGGGTTTCTATCTTTGCCCCCAGCTCCTCCTTTTCACGTTTTACATCACCGGTCGGGCCTTGGAGCTGCAGGTCCGGTCCCTCGGCTTCCGTAGGGACACGGTCCCGTGGGGTGCAGCGTCACGTCGTCATTCTTCCCACCGAATGGCCAGGGCGTTCCGCTGGGAGACAGGACGGTGGTGTGGCCATGGGAGTATACGTGGCTTGCACCCTGTCCATCCTCCGTGCCCGCTGGCCCCGTCCTGTCCCCTACGGGCCTGGCTGGCCTGCCTCTCCTGACTGTGACCCGGCGGCGGCGGTTAGGGTTCCTGGGTGCCTCTCGGCGCCTCCCCGCGCTGGGCTCCTGAGGTGGGGGCAGGGAATGGAGGCTCGGTTCCAGTCCGCGTTGTTCCTCACTCAGAATAAACCATTTCTTGGGCCGTCCTCCCTCCAGCGTCGCTCTTATTCAGGGTGGGGTGGGGTGAAGACCTCAAGTTCAGTGAGAAATGTAGAGATGGGGGTGGAGTTTCCCTCTCAGGGATGTGTTTGCTTGGTCCAGGGAGGGACCCCACACTCAGCCATGCAGGCTCTGTCCACCTGGCTCACAACTGTGTTATTGATTGATGGTTACTATTATCACCGTCTTTGTTATGACTTTATAGATGCAAAGGTGCCATCTGCACACAGAACTCTCTGCCCAAAGAAAATGCTTTTTCCGGATGGTGTGGCTCAGGGGTTGAGCCTCAACTCATGAACCAAGAGGTCCCCGTTCCATTCCCGGTCAGAGCAGGTGCCCAGGTAGCAGACTCGCTGCATATTTCGGGGTGCAGGAGGCAACCCATGATGTGTCACCTTGATGTTCCTATCTCTCCCTCTCCCTGCCTCCCTCTGAAATCAATAAAAAATCTTTAAAAAGGAGAAAAGAGAGAGGAACCAAGATGGCGGCATAGGTAATCACCTGAACTGCTGCCTCGCACAACAACTTCAAAACTACAACTAAAAGACAAAACAGAGACCATCTAGAGCCACAGGAAAGGTGGCCGAGTGGAAATGCTACAACTAGAAGGAAAGAGGAAAGCACACTGAGACTCAGAGGAGGTGTGGAAGTGAAGGCAGAGGTACGGAGGCGCATGCAGGATGAAAGGGCTGGCATCTGAGTGTGCGGCTGGCTTTTTCAATGCAGGGAGACACAAGCTCCCGACTGCTCTGAACTCCAGTTCCGGGTGAGACTCAGGGGACCCAGACTCATACGGGGAGAAACTGGACTGTCTGATAGAGGGTGGAACTCGAGGGCGGCTTTCTCTCAGAGGGGCTGGCAGCGATTACCACGAGACACTGAGACCCCGGGGCCTCTTAGGGCAGAGCTGATGGGAAGCCATTACTGTTTGCCCTGAGAATCCAGCTGTGTGCAGAACATCTTGCATATGAATGCCTGGTCCTTTGAAATCTAAACTTAACCTAACAAGCTGCAGCTGAGTCAGAGAGACCCAGCACATCCCAAGGCCTCACAGCAGCTTTCAATGCTTCACAGCTGGGCCTCATCTAGGCACTCCAAAACCCAAACAAAGAAGAGGAATCTGCAGATCTCTCTGTAGCCCCTGCTGGGTGGCCTCAGGCAGAGGCTAAATTAGCTCCTCCTTGGAGATCTAAGAGCCAGTGTACCCAGGGGTCAGAGTGGGACCATCCAGATTATAACTCCTCAGATCCATAAGGGACACACTCAGGGGGCAGACTCAGTGAGCACCAAAGCCCCACTGAAGCAAGTCTTGCCTTATAAGGGTGTCTCCAGCACAGAGTTCTCCCATCGTAGACACAGCTGATCCTCATAGCCAATTGACCTGGAGGTCAGTTCCTCCCAATGATACCAACAACAATCAAGACTTAACTGCAACAAGGCTGTACACACAGCTCACAAAGGGGTGCAACAAGAGTGTCCACCTCAGGTAACTGGGGATGTTGAGCCACTGGACCCTATAGGACACAAAACAGCTCTATCAATTCACAGAAGCAGCCAAAATGCAGAGACAAAGAAACGGGCTACAAATGAAAGAAATGGAGGAAAGCAAACTACTGGATATAGAGCTCAAAACCACTGTCCTAAGGTTTTTCAAGGATTTTCTAGAAAAGGATGATAAATTTAGCGAGACCCTCGAGGATATGAAAAAGGACCAACTAGAAATTATGCATAAACTGACTGAAATAAAAAATAATATACAGAGATCCAACAGCAGTCTTGAGGATCGCAAGAATCAAGTCAAAGATTTAAAATACAAAGAAGCAAAAAACACCCAACCAGAAAAGTAAAAAAGAAAAAAGAATCCAAAAATGTGAAGATTGTGTAAGGACCCTCTGGGGCAACTTCAAGCATATCAATATCTGAATTATGGGGGTGCCAGAAGAAGAGAGAGAGAGCAAGATACTGAGAACCATTTGAAGAAATAATGACAGAAAACTTCCCCCACCTGGTGAAAGAAATAGAATTACAAGTCCAGGAAGCGCATAGAACCCAAAACAAAAGGAATCCAAAGAGGACCTCACCAAGACACATCATAATTAAAATTCCTAGGGCAAAAGACAAAGAGAATATTAAAAGCAGCAAGAGAAAAGCAATTAATTACCTAAGGGAGCACCCATACATCTGTCAGCTGATTTCTCAACAGAAACTACGCAGGCCAGATGGGCGTGGCAAGAAATATTCAAAGTGATGAATAGCAAGAACCTACAACCAAGATTACTCTACCAAGCAAAAGCTATTATTCAGATATGAAGGTCAGATAAAGAGCTTCACAGATAAGAAAAAGCTAAAGGAGTTCATCACCAGCAAAACAGTATTATATGAAATGCTGATTAATTAGAGGAAGAAGAAGAAAAAGATAAAGGTAAAAATTATGAACAACAAATACATATCTATCAAGTGAATCTAAAATTCAAGTGAATAAAAAATCTATGAACAGAATAAATTGGTGAATATAATAGAATCGGGCATAAAAAGGGAGTTAACTGACAATTATCAGGGGAAAAGGGTGTGGGGGTGCAGGAAGAGACTGGACAAAAATTGTACACCTATGGATGACAGTGGGAAGGGGGTAAGGGCAGAGGGTGGAGTGGGAACTGGGTGTAGGGGAACTATGAGGGGAAAAGGAGGATCAATTGTAATAATCTGAATAATAAATATTTATTAAAAAATAATAAATAAAAAGGAGAAAAGAAAAATACTCTTAAACTTTTCACAATGGTGGGTCAGACCTTACCCTGTCCCCAGGCAGGTGCAGAAGGAGGGACATCGAACTGTCTCTCCTACTCCAGGTGCCTGACAACGACCGTTCCTACATATGAAAAATAGGTGTGACTCAAGGACGAACTCCAACTCTT
>PVJN01030705.1:0-25422 GCA_004026805.1 Lasiurus borealis | reverse complement strand
ATGGCCCAAGAAAGGGAGGAAAAGAGGAGAAACATGAGAATGAATGAATACTTTTATTCTGAGGAGTCAGAGTAGCTTTTTTGAAAAATATGAGTACAAGTCACAATGCTGAGATGCAAGACAAATTGTGTTTTTGGCAAGTGAATGTACCTCACTGAGCCCTAGTTTTCTCACTTGTATTATTGGACTAAATCGGGGGTTATGCAAATATTTGGTTTCAGTTTTCAAAAACAAATTTGAACCCCCCCCCCACCAAAAAATAAGAATGAACACAATCAAATGTATTACATACTGCACACATCTACTAAGTGGATAAACAAATCAGATTGGGAAATATATATATATATATATATATATATATATATATATATATATATATGGCAAATATCACTCAAAATCAATATCTCAAATAGTTGTGTCCATCCAAAGTATCTCATATATTTGTTGATGGAATTTATCATAATTAAATGTTTATTTTTTTTCTTTAAAAATAAAAGCCACCACTATTTGTTGTATTTTGAAATACAGTAAGGTTATACTTGAAATGAAAGTGATTCTACTGTTTAAAAAAGATTTGAAAACCACTGGGCTAGAAAACCTCTAAAGTATCGAAGAGACCATAGGCTTGACTTATTGTTCTATAATAAGGCCATGGTTTTGAACAGACTGAAATCTCACTTTCCACTCAAAACTCTTTGTTTTTTTAGGACTTTTTTTTATGATTGATCTAAAATTTCTGGGATTTTTTGTTAATACAAATCCTTCTGGCAGTGAAGTATTTCCAATACTTCATTCTTGGATCCCTCACCTTTTCCAATTACCAGCCAGAAATTCTCCATGCTTTGTCTATCCTCTGGGTTGCTCAGGATTATAGAACAAGTAACTAGTGAACCGTGATTTCATTTCTCATAGCTTTTTAGTGAGTTTGAAGTGAGAGAGAGAAAGCCCATCTATAGGAACTACCATTGCTGAAAGCAAATATGTTTTTGGCACAGAAGCAATTAAGGTGTCGTGAAAAGAATAAGAAACTTGTTTTCATAATTAGTAATTGTTCCAATATTCCTCTACCTGACTAAGGATTCCCAATGTATATTAGATTTTTTGAAATATTGTTTCTGAAAATATGTATACTCATATAATATTTCATAAAATGTTAAGATTAAATGGGATAAGTTATCTGACAATTCCTTCTAAAAGGGTAGCCTCAGTAAGTTCTTTGAATTGAATTCGCTGAATCTTAAGCCAATTTAAGTATAGAAGCTAAAAATGAAAAGGTCATCTACTAACTTTCCTTTTTATAAATTCATATACAATTTGACAGCAGTCATTTAGTGAAAATATTAATTTGAGAGTATAACATTTATTCATTAAAGTAGAAAAATTTAGTAATAATAATCAAGGTATAATTAGAGACAGTTAAAAGAGAGGGCCATTCTGTTGGTAGAAAGAACAGATTTCCAGCCTTTATCTTACATAATAATAATATAAAAAACACACAAAGGAACCTTTGAGGACAAGTCACATTTTTTTTAAGTACTATAAATAAGTGCATTCCATTTAAAATAATTTGCCATTCTAAATGCCCTAGTACTCCGTTAAAACATGCCCCAGAACAGCTACACATTTGTACATTATGTACCATTAAGCAATTAAGCATTTTTGTACTTTTCAATAACTGTGGACTAAAAAGTGTCACGTACTAAAACTGACAAGCTCAGGGAAGGCCTGCATGGCTGCTTTACAAACTCAGAGACCTAAGGTAACCAAATGAGATGGTCTGAAGTTAACACTCTTTTAAAAGCAGCCATGGTAGTAGTCATGTCCTAGGGTAGTATTTTTCCCTAACAAAAGTCCATCTTAACTGATCCAGTCTGTCCTGTTTTTGCATCTAGGATAACATGCCTGATAAATATGTCTTTGTACCAACCAAGTAATTTCCCCTCAAAGCACAATCACTGCACCTGAGCAAAAAACACAAATCCCCTCATTCTTATTGTTATTGTGTCAATTGTTAACTGCTAACTTTTCTGTACCCCTCTGTGTAAATTAAATGATCTATCATTTTACTTTTTATCCAATCTCAGAGGTTTCCTCCTGTCTCTCACTTTACTTTCTCCTGCCTCCCTAATCTATCACCAATAGATTTCATGTCACCCATTTATGCCTACTCTTTTGATTTTAATGCATAAAAAAAGATGCAAAAGTGTCATTTTCGGGAGCATTTTCTTAATCCCTTGAGGCTTTGCTTCCTGGCAGTTGCCATAAGTTTGCCTCAAATAAACTCATAACATTTCTTACAGGTTTGGATGTTGCTTACATTGGCATAACTTTACAGTATATAATTCTTACACAGCAAAATTAATTTAGGCCAAACACTGGTTGTAATTGTTACCACTATAACTAGCTAGTTAATATTAATAATAGAAAGAGAGCAAAGGAAAGGGCAGACATTGTAAACATAGTCCTCTGGGCAGCTTTACCAGGAAGCTGTAGTTTTATACAACCCACAGAACCACAGGTCTATTCCCTGTAAATCACTGGGTCTGGGATCCAACAAAGGGGAAGATGGGCACATGTGCAGTGAAGCCAAGGTGACATATTACAGGTGTGTGTCAGTCAGCGAAACCTGGGAGGACACCTGACTAGGGGAGTGGAGCCACTACGAGCAAAAACAAAATCCTGAAGGGCTGTTTGGTTAGGTTCCCAGTTTTAATCCCAGACAGAGAATTGTGTTTCTCTTGTTTGTTTGCTCTTGCTCTTCTGCTTCTCCCTTGGTCTATAACCCGCACTTGCCCATGCACTCCCCAGCCATATGGACCCCACATGCAATGGACTGCAGCTGGGAACAGGAGCTAAGCAGCCAGATGCTGGCTGGACTGCGCTTTAATATGAAGCAGAAACTGTGGGCAGTGGCTTTAATCCTTGCCCTGCTGAAAACACCGCTGGACTTTTTCCATGGTGAGACAAAGGGAGATAGGATTTTGGAGGAGAACCCTCTTAATTTTACAATAAAACTTTCCATGATACTTCATCCTCCGATGAGGACCTCAGGAAATTATTTTCCCTGTGGCACTCCAAGAGTTCTACTTTCACCAGTAGCAGATGGGGACAGAAAGGGCACCCCACTAATAAGAGAACTATTCAACGAGCAGATTTTACAAGTACTGGAATAGTTATTAAATAAAGAATAGTGATGGCTTGAAAAGTTACCTGCCAGATTAAAAGTGTCCCAAACGTTTGGTTGCAAAGGCCATTCTAAAAATCTTCAGAGTTAGAAGTATCATAAAAATGTTGACTCCCTCTAATACAACTATTAATGGGAGTTCCCAAAGACTCCAGAAAGAGTATTAAAGTCTCTTAGAGTTAAATATATTTTGGATGATTTTCTTCTAAATTTAGGAAGATCCAGCTGACCACCATCAGATAATAAATGCTAATTCAGGTAAAAACTATTAAATTCAAGGCTGGGATGTCAAGGGGTGTTTCATTTAAAGAAATCAAATCTCTGTACTTAACAATTGCTTCTTGGATTCTTTTAAAGAATTAATTAGGAAAGCATCACGTTCATAAATACTCTTGATGTTGGGGCAAAAAACCTCCAACTTATACAGACATTAGACCCACAACTTGTGAAATTGCCAGACTAAGAGAGTAAGTTAGCAAAGACTTATGTTTAAGCCTTTTATCTGTTATTTCTAGGAAACATATAAGGTGCCCCCCAAAAAATGTATACAGACTTTAACAGCTGATAGCTCCATTTTGAAAACAAAATGTATTTTAATAAAAACTCCTTTTATAATTACTCAAAATGTATGTATACAGTTTGGGTCAATGCCATATATATATTTTTTTTAATTTCTACTTTTATATTTTTGATCTGAAGAAAATAATTCATTTTGATTTGTTTAGTTCAGAGATACAGAGACAATTCATAATTAATTTTTGTCACTAATCTATAAGTACTCTTTATTGCCCTATTGTGTGAACCCACATATATTATCTTAAAAAACACACTCACCATTTTTTAAATAGGTACAAATTGTTCTGAATATTCTGTTTATCTCAGTCATCACAGAGATAAGCTTACATTTGCATTTATATGAGCATTCCATCAAAGTGTCTAGTGCCTAATTGAAATATAGTAATATGTCAACCAGAGATAAAAATAAATCAAATAAAAAGAGATAATGTATAGTAAAAGCACTTTGTAAAGTATAATACATTGTACAAATGAAATGCATCACTGTTATTTTTAAAAACAATTAATTGACAGGTCAATACAATTAGGCACAGCAAAACTGCAAAAGAATTCAACTTTAAACAGAGGCAAACCTCTCCCACATGATTCTCCTCTACATAATTTAATGAGATAGCCAATTTTTATTTATTACCCCAAATATAAATCTCATGTGAAATTCACAATTTCACTACCTTTATATGGCAATTTACAAATGTAGTGCATCTTCCAAATAATGATCTGCCCATACATACCAACTGCAATATTCTCTTTGGTCTCAGTCTCTTCTCATCTTTCTCAATAGCTGTTCCACACACTTCAACTCTCTTCACCTATGCCACCTCATTACCCTCCAATACAGATCTTATATCTTCCTTAACAGATGAAGAGGTTTTCTAAACTTAGTGGTCACATCCACTTCCCCCTACCTCCCACACACAGAAAAAACAAACAAACAACAAACTTGATTTGTAGCATTAGCATATTTTTATGGTGTAACTGTTTAACATGGCAGACTTCAAGCAACTGCCTCACAAAATTATTGAATATTTATCAATCACCACTGTCATAACTACCTGAATAATACATATATTCTATATGCTAGCTTGCAAAACCAACCTTAATTAACTTAAGTGTGCTTTCCAAGTCTCTAGCACACAGCTTGGAAAATAGGATACACTCAATATATAAAGAAGACAAAATATTTCTCAAGGGAGCCTAAAATAAAATGATTACCATATTTAACTAATTTAGCTCTGGATCTCATTTAATGTGCTAGGCCATAATCCTGCAATAAACAAGAATAAATTCAGTGTAAAATGATAAATGTGCTGTGGGAACACCTTATGTAGATATAAACTATACCTCGCACCCGCTTTGAATTTGGAATTTTCTGAAAACAAAAGCTGTGTGTCTATCATTAGAAAGCAGAATTTGGTTGGCCTATATATCTCATGCACTTAGTCATCAGTGTAAAACAAGGGCATAAGTCCAAATATAAATGGAAGAAATATATCAAGAAAATCAATGTTAAATAAGGTAAAAAAGCATAGTGGCTTGCCCTAACTGGTTTGGCTCAGTGGATAGAGCCTCGGCCTGTGGACTGAAAGGTCCTAAATTTGATTCCAGTCAAGGGCATGTACCTTGGTTGCGGGCACATCCCCAGTATGAGGTATGCAGGAGGCAGCTGAATCGGTATCTCTCTCATTGATGTTTCTAACTCTCTATCCCTCTCCCTTCCTCTCTGTAAAAAAAAAAAAAAAAGCAAAACATAGTGGCTCATGATACTTTTGTTTGGAGGAAAGAGTCATGAGTGTGAATCTCGGTCTGTCTTTTAATAATAACCATTTGAAATTGGGCTAGTTACTTTATCTTTGTAAGTCTTAATCTCTTCATCTGAAAAACAAAAGGAAAAAAATAATAGTCTCCTCCTTAACCGAGTCTTTGTAAGGATTAAATGAGAAAATGACCATATGTAGTTTCAATACTAATAATTGGACATATAGAAGGATTTCAGAATGTCAAAAGGGGGAAGATACAAGCACTTATCAAGGAATTTCACACTGAGAAATGTTAGGGTTCTGTACTCGACCTATGAAGCAACTTCTTGAAAACTCTCCCAAAGACAGGGCCACACACAATGTTCACCACAGTGGTTGGCAAACTATGGCTCATGAGCCACATGCGGCTCTTGGACCCCTTGAGTATGGCTCTTCCACAAAATACCATGATCTGGATGAATCTATTTTGAAGAAGTGACATTAGAAGTTTAAGTTTAAAAAATTTGGCTCTCAAAAGAAATTTCAATCATTGTACTGTTGATATTTGATTCTGTTGACTGATGAGTTTGCCGGCCACTCGACTACCATATGCTAAATGCCCCATAACTCTGCTCTTTGGGAGCCAATGACGTGCTTGAAGATAAAAGAAAATAGAAGTGAATGATCTAGAAAATATAATAATAAAAATTTTTATTATAATATTAAGAGTTATTTATATTATACATGGTATTTATGATATTTTAAAGAAAATAATATGTATAATGGCAGTAATAAATATAACTATTATTTTACATTCATAAATCCTTACCTGCACTCTGGGCTGGTGAACCCAGAGGGGTTACATGTGAGCACACATGAAAAGCATGGAGGGCCCATACTCAGTCATTTCCCTCTCTAGGGCCCTTTCTATGAAAAACTTTGTTTTTTTCCATTTCTTTGCCAGTAAAATCATGTAGGTGGGCTTGCTTCTGGTGCCTCTCTGGTTTTATTTCCCATGAAATCATGTAGGTGGACATGTACTTAGTATTTCTACCCTTTCTCTTTAGTTGTTTTGCATCCAAGATAATCTTTAACCCTCCTCTTTTAACAGGTCTATTCTTTTCAAGAACCAACCTGCAACTCCCCCAGTCTTCAAGTCAGCCACCTCCTTTTTCTTATATAATCAAATCCACACACTCCACAGGATTTCTGACAAACACACAAAAGACTGATAATTAGTAGAAAAATAATTGGAGGAACGCAGACCTAGCTTAGCATCGTCCCCCACTCCCAAGGGCGGCCCCCTCACTGCCACCTTCTATGAAGTGACTTCACTGTCAGTGAACTTGGGTCTGAAAACAAACAAAAAGCAACATTTCTAACCCCTCCACCTCCATGGTATTCAATTGTCCCATTAATTGTAAAAACAAACACTTAGAACAAGTTTGGAAACATTTGCATATTAAAAGAAGACAAAAATCAGGAATCCACTCAGAGAATTGCATGTCAGTGCTACTACATCTTATAAGCATTATCTAGATACTTTAAAATTTTTTTTCAGTCAAAAACTATCTATATGAATTAGGGGAATGAATTAATTGTTAAAAAATGAACAATTTCCAAATTATTTTTATTTAGTATGGAAAAAAGAAGAAAGCAAGGGGGAATAGAAGGAGAAAAGACCTTTTTTCCATGCTATTTTTATTTATATAGATTTCTTCATATTCTTTTCAAAAAACAAGTGAAATATGATAAAACAATGAGAAATTTAAGCACTAAATTCTTTTTTCCCCATCTTTTCCTACATAGACTCTGAAAGCCAGGAACTTGACTGACACAAGTTCAATATCATTGGAAGCTGGCCTGGCACTCACAGTTAGGCCATGCTGTTCTCCTGTTGGACATGAGCAAGCTCACAGGACAGCCACCTCACACACAGTCATTCTATGACAGTGCAAAGTGACACAAACAAGGGCACTTTGTATTTTTTCTAAGTGTTATCATCATAACTGATTATATTAATATTAATAATAGGAAGAGAGCAATGGGGAGATTGGTCATTTGGACAGCTTCACCAGGAACCTGCAGCATCAAACTCTCCAGAATACCGCCAGTCCAACAAATCATGGTGGAAGGGTTAGGTGGGGGTGGGGCTGTTGGAGTGGGGAATATATGGGACAAAGGGGGAGATGGGTGCATACACAGTGAAGTTGGAATGATGCAGGGAAGATGCTTGCCTGTCAGTCTAGCCTAGGCGACAATGGTGTGGTCAGGAGGTATGTACTATCAGAAATGCAAAGTTAAAACGTCTATCTCACCATCTCTCTCTTGCTTCTTGTTCCCTCTCCCACTTGCTCCCTTGCTCTGTGACCTGCACTCACCTATAACATGTGGCCTTAAGCAGCAGCCACACGGCCCATGGTAACATAGACTCCACCCTCGGGATGCTAGACTGGAGCTGGAAACACAAGCCAAGTTAACCAGATACTGGACTGGACTAGACTATAATATGAAACAGAAACTGTAGGCAGTGGCCTTAATTCTGGCCCTTCTGAAGGTAAGATTAGACTTTTCCATGGTGAGATGGACAAAGGTGGGAATTTGAAGGGGAATCTCCTTAATTTGACATCACCAATAAAGCTTTCAACAAAAACCCCAATTTCCCGGGGGTGGGGGTGGGGGTGGGGCCTCAGGATATTCATTTCCTTGCAGCACCCCAGACCTCACTTCTACTAATAACATAAACACAAATAAATACAAGATCACAAAATATCAAATACCAAACATCCCCCATTCTAACTAAGCAGCCACTGTTTCTTTACTAAGAACAGCTGTTAGCTTCACTCAAGTTCCCTTCTCCTTGTAGGTAAGGTTTGTTAACCTGCAGACTCATAGAGCTATTCTCACTTCCAGGCAATATACCCAATCAGGGCGAACTTCTGCTGTCTAAAACCCTCCTATTGAGACACTGCACAGCTCACCCTGCTGTGCATGCTCCCTTCAGCACTGGGTAATGAACTAAACTTTTAAAGCTACAAGTGTGCTCCTGGTAGTCTTTAGCTGGAGGGCATTAATGGTATTACCATCTATTTCCACACATGTGGAAAATGATGCTCAGAGAGGGTTTTAAAAAAAAAATTCCAGCAGTAGAAGGATGAAAAACTCGATCTTTCTTATGTTTATGTTGATACCTGTATGACATAATATAAGGCATAGTTGCCCTTTCATCCCCTTATAGAAGCCCCAGAAATTGAAAATACTCCATTATTCGTTTATTCTTTTGGGTTAAGGAATTGGACATTGTATTAAAGTAACTTAACTACTGATCCCACTCTTACCCAAATTAATGTGCCAGATTATTTCCTCTTAGTGTGGTTAAAGAGTCAATGCAGTAGCATGTTGTGATAGGGGTATGTACTAAGTTTGGCGGGTTGGCCACTGACAGGCCTTGAGGCATCATCATGATGGGAAGTTCTGTGAAGCCAAGATCTATCTGGGCGACACAGGATGTCTTACAGACAGGGAAACTGTATGCAAGACTGGAAAAGCACTACCAATAAAATTCAACAACTTTCATTTTCTCTCCTTAGGGCCAACTTTGTATATTTCTTTATAAATTAGGGGAGAACACTGGGCTTTGGAGTGCACAGACCTGAGTTCTAACTCTAATATCCACTTGATTCTTTTTTTTTTTTTGACAAGATACTAAATTGTGTGAACTCAATCCACTGATCTTAAAGGCTCCTCTAAAAGTCTATGGTTCTATGAAAGAATGATCTTCAAATCATTACATGACACTTCTAACTATAGTTCTTAGGTCCTCGTTAATACACTGACATTTATTAAACAGCTACCAGTGTTTAAATGTGTCTAAGTTCAGGGGAAATAAAGGCTCTGGTCTCCCAATATAGCAGTGAATACACAGAATCCTAGATTTAAGCTCCCTGAGTATTCATTACATAAGCACATTTTGTATAATTGCTGTTGAAAGAGTAGATGTCAAAAGTTTCCAAGATATGTGTTCACATCTATCCATCTGAATTAAGTTTTAGAAAATAGGTTTGCATTGAGGGACAACATCAATTACTTCGTTTTGAGCTCTGAAAGCTCAGAATAGAGCTCCCACCTACAGAAGCTGCTCCATACAAATAACCATCTTAAGATATCACTATTGCAAAATGTGGCAACACAAATACAAAGAAAAAGAATCAGTATCTAGTTTGCAGGCAGGGAGTACCCTAGCCAGACTTTCTAATGAATTTGCAATGGGTAATAATTAGAGCACAGGAGCTTTATACAATGTCAGTGGGGAACACAGAGAACAACAACAACAAACAAACAAACAAAAATGCCCATGAGATGCTGCTTTCTTTAATTTTTTGGAGAAACACTTTCCATCGTTATTAGGCAGAATGTTTATTCAGTGGGACTCTGGGATTCCTTCCTTGGAAATGTGTAAGGAAGTAAAGGCCCCGTTGGGTTAGGTACCATGGTATTTGCATATTTTTCTAATATTAAAGTTTCTTTACCTATTTGAAAAGATAAATAAAATATTTTATATATGATCTTTTCTCTACATATGCTTCATGCTTCACACATCCTCATCCCAGCCATATATATATATATATACATATATATATATGAAAAAAGCATATACTATATATATACATACATATATATATAGTATATGCTTTTTTTCTTAGATTAAAGTTGCTATCATAACTGTAATAGCAACTTCCTTATGGGTTATATTAACATCATTCAGGGTCATTAACACCTCAATTCTTCAACCAACTAAGCCTTTATGAAAATTATAAATAAAAAAAGTTCTTTTTAGATAGCAAACCCAAATTAGTTAATTAAAAAAAAAGGTGGGTGGGGGAGAGGCGCACAGTCAGACTGGCTACTGCCACTGGCCTGGAACTGAAACAGAAAGAAAAGCCAGTTCTCTTTCTCAGGGACTGGTCTTTCTGTCTCCCATTTGTCTCCTCTGTTCCCAGCTATTACTATATAGCTCAGAGCCTTGGGCCCGGAAGACAGACAAGTATAAGAAGCACCCCAATCCAAATAAACTTAGTCAAAGAGGAGCTAAGATGAGACTGCTTGCGGATCTTATTTGATGTTTTTCTATTATCTCTGAACATTCAAAGAAGTACTGAAGCACTGAATGGGATTTTATAATCATCCACTTAATCCCACTTGACTGCAAATATATAAGTCACCGACCCAATACTTGATAGAAATGTAATAACAAACTCAATTTGAAGTAAATTTAAATACTCTCTCTTTTGCATGAGTCAGACCATGTATAAAGTATTTTTATTTTCTTTTGTGGGTGAGAGAGAAAATATATGTGTAAATTGACAGACTGCAGAAAAGGATTAGCAAAATAATGAGTCCTAGAAATCTGAAGGAAACATATTTTCAATATGTGAAAACTGTTATAGGCAATGGAAATGAATGTATTAAATGGTTTCTCTAGAGGTAATATTTGGCTTAAATAATAGAAGTTAAAGGAGGCAGGAAGGACTTAGTTCAAATTTTAATTCACAAGTTAGAACTATCCAATGATGAACTTAGCTATCTATCAAGTTAATAAATTTCCCCCAGAGGTGTTCAGAGACTGAATGACCATTTTGAGAAGGAGACAGAGCTACACCTTCCAATTCTGATTTCTCTTAACTTCTAAATTTTTTTTATTATTTCCTTTTCAAACATGGCATACATGGAAATATCTCACGCAAGGGGTTCCCACTGTAAATATCTGGCTTAAAGCAATAATCAAGAGAAATTGATTAAAGAAATGTCACTGATTCCATAGGAAGAATTTTAAATTTGATAGCTATTGTGGAAAGTGTTAAAGCTGTATTCATATACTTGAAAACCCATTTGTGTTCAATGTGGAAGTGAATTTTTTTTTTTTTTTGCAAAAAAATAAAAGAGGCATTGCTTAAAAATAATACCCTCTTCCTGAAACATATACCTACTCTCATTTTCCTCAACTATTGTTGATTATTCCCACTTATAGGTACATTTTTATGAATAAGGAAAAATTTGCCTAATTTATTGGCCAAATCCAATAATATATGTTGTCTTAAGAAAAGGAAATGGATTATGGAAATGTTTCTAAAGCTTAATAAATGGGTGGCAATTCTGTTCTTTAAAAGACTGAAAGAAGTATAAGCTCATTTCTCAGCTAAGATCTGTATCATTGTTTAAAGAGATTCAAGACATTTGTTTTGAGATGGCAATACTTTTCCTATCTATTTTCCCTATCTGTCCTTGACCTAATAAGCTTACTTCTTAGATGCCTATTTTACAATTCATTTTCTAAATAAATGGATTGGATTTTAATTGAATTATGAAATTTTAAGTAAATTAACTAAACAATATTAAGTTAATCCCTCTCTCTCTTCAGCAGTCAGTCATGTGTGTATATGTGTGTGTGTGTGTGTGTGTGTGTGTGTGTGTGTGTATAATTCTTTTTTCCCAGTAGTATCCCAAAGAAATACCACTATTTTTTTTTTGCTAAGAAAATACATTTATTACCATTAATAGACTTGATATTATCCGACTGGGTAAGAAGAATAGTAGTCAGGTAGAGAAAACTGTAGAATGTATATTCTTGTTACTACAAATGCCAGCCATGAAAACATTTCTTATTTAATTCTTACTTTGACATTTCCTCTGTTCCTTCTCAATTTTAGCAACCCATGAACCTTACATTGACCACATTTATATAAATAATGAACAGAGGGGACAGTGTTTAAATATGAAAAAAAGAATTATCAGCAAATAAAATTTCATGTTCAAATATATTTCTTAGGCAATGCTTTTTTTAACTTATTTAAGGTCAGCACACATGGCCAAATACATAAGGCAGTGAAAGTTAGTAATATGTCCTTTAGAGTGTGATATTTTGACATTTTTAGACTGAATCTAAAGTATCAGTAAAAATAATTATTTTTTTGAAAATGGAAAATTTAAGGTAATACATGTCATGAAGGTTGACACAAGTACCTTTCAACTTCGAAGTGTGAAAGCATGGAAAGGCCACTAAGGTTCATTGAGCATCTACTGTGTGCGAGACAATTAGAAGAGACTATATCCAATAACTCTCTGATTTCTGTTCATTTGGTGGAAGAAAATAAAGCCCCAAAAGTTAAAATTCTTCATTAAGGTCACATATCTGGAAACGTAGTTTTGTCTTTGACATTCAAACACAAGACCTCCCAACCTAAGGCCTGTGCATGGGATGTAGAAGAAGATGGTTTCTTCAATCAGACACCAAATAGGCTTGGAAAAAATTCTAGTTGCTGGAATCATAGGCAGGGGGGCTGTTAGCCCCCGTTTGAAGAACATGACTCTACATATTCCCACTTATCCCCTTGGGGCTATGATGAGGTAAAATGAGAAAATCAACTGGGAGTCCAGTAAAGTTTTCTACTGGGTGTCAGTGCAATAGGTACTAACTCTGAGAAATCTAACTGTGCTGAATGAGTTCAACACTGTAGGAATTGCACCAAGTTCAACTACATGACCAAATGGGCAGTATGTGTTTCTTTGCATACATATTAGGGAAACTAGCAAGAGCAGAGAGGACTAACCTGAAAATATATAGGATAAGGAGGGCTCTGCAAAACCACCTCTTCAGCCTAAACAAATACTCACTCTGCAAACAGTCGGCATTCAGGAGGTCCTGGCACTTTTCATGGCACTTCACTCCGCACTCTAAGCACTTCATGCCTTGCCGGGCAATACCCCACAGGAGTCCTTCACACTCGTAACAGTAGGTTGGTGTCGTAGCTGTCCAGACCTCAAAATTGTGGGGGGTGGTGGAAGACATGGGGTAGATCAATGCTTGCAAGGTCTTCTTGAAGACATGTATTTTCTGTCAAGAAGAAAGAAGGTCCCCAGGCAAGGCAAGTCAGTTGATTTAGAGAATTCCAACATAAAACAAACAATTTGTATCACTTTTCTCTGAAAATGCTATTTTTGAGAGAGTCCCCTATTACTGATTTAAATGAAGCCAGTAAGAAGAATGATTCTACTCACTTACTCTTCTCTCTGTGTTCTAGGGCCCAATTTAATTTTATGATCTCAAAGAACTCCCTTATCTCTAGGATTGGACTGGGCTCTACTATTGTACGCACTACTGCATAGCAGTAAAGAGCTCAAACTACTTGACAATGTCTATGTCCCTGCTATACTCTAATCTCAATGAGGACAAGGATGAAACCAATTTGGTTCTAAACTACTTGTGTCATCAGAGTGTAACCTAGTCTCAGGCTTAAATAGGTGCCTATTAATTTAAAAAAATATTAATAATAATAAAAAAGAATTTCTATTACTATCCTTAGTCTAGATTAATTCATGGTAACCTATAAAGTGGTTAAAATGTACTCTCAACACTGACCCTAACCTTGTAGAATCATCCTGACCACTCTTTTAGATCCTACCCAACCCTCTCTAAAATGACTTTGCATCTTCCCTGACACTTCACACCTCCCCATACCTAAACTGTACTTCTATAATAAAAGCCTAAGTGATTGTTACAACAGAACAACTGGTCACTGTGATGATCATTGACCACTAGGGGGCAAATGCTCAATGCAGGAGCATACCCCTGATGGTCAGTGTGCTCCCTTAGGGGGAATGCCACTCAGCCAAAAGCTGGGCTCACGGGTGGCAAGCACAGCAATGGTGGTGGCAGTCCTAAGGAGCAGCAGGTCAAGTGGTAAGGAGTGAGGGATTCTGGACTGCCAGAGGGCACAAGCCAGACTGAGGGACACCCCCTGAATTTCGTGCACCAGGCCTCTAGTGCTTCTATAGTTTTTCTGCAAAGAACTGCTCTCATTGCTTATCCTGTAGGAAAGAGCAGAACAACTAATTCACAAGAAAGGAACTGCAGGAGATAAAGGTTAAATGTGGCACACTCCTAGGGTAATTTGTAATTTAAAAGGAGATAGTTTCTAATAGCACATGCAATACTTTCTAATAACAAACCTTTGGTGTGTTGGAAAAATCTACAGAATGAGTAGCTAGGAGGTCTGAGATCCCCAGCATAGGTAACATCACATGATATTTAAAATGGGCCATGCTAGACCACAACTGTCTTTCATATTTCTTTCCTTAGTGCCTGTCATTGTCTCTGGCACATAATAGGGCACTACATTTTTGTGTGTGAGATAAATGAATGTTTTGCGAATTGTCTTATAATCTACAGAATGACTTAAGGAATCTAAGCTTCACTTTCCTTTCCTCTCTGCCCTGCCTAAGGTATTATTTGAAGATTCAGTTGCATGATGGTAACATCCACAGACTTCAAAAACTAAGTAAATACTAAATAGTAGTATTGGTGATAGATTTTCAATCAAATGTCAATCAATAGAAAAAGAGGCTTGTTTGGATGAGTCTTACTCTAGACTTTTCATATCCCACTATGCAAGTGACTTCCTGAGAAAAAGACTAGTACTCCCTGAAGTTACTTTTACAGATAATTTCACCCAACTGCCAGTTGCATAACAAATGGATATTTACCTAGATCCTATAAGAGCCTAGCTGATAAGTAATACTAGAAGAGAAGCATTTATATTTTGCATTTATCATCCTTAAAATTCATTTTGGAATATCTTCTCACAGCATTGAAATGACCAGCTTCCCATTATTTTCCAATTCCACAGTATGGTAACAGCATTTCCCCCTTTATTATTATACTAGAAGCTGATGTACAAAATTCATGCAAGAGTAGGCCCTGCCTTCCCACTGGCACCTGGGACCCGGGCTTCCCTCTGGCTGCTGGCAGACAACTGGGATCCAGGCTTCCCTTGCAGCTCTGGCTTTGTGTGGAAGGTCATCCAGAAGGACATCTGGAAGGACATCTGATCTAATTAGCATATTATACCTTTATTATTATAGATTTTCCTCATTATGTGTTTTCCAAGAATATGCTTGGAAGATTCTCTACTAGGGAGTTAGCTTTACTAACAATTTTTCTAACTTTAAACAGTATGATCTAGGCTTGCTACCCCTGAGGATCTAGTCAGAACTCTTTATGCTTCATGTCTACAGAGCAGCAGGATAGTCAAACAAGGAAATACCTCAAGTGGGAGACTCTGTATTATGGTTTATATAGGCAGAACAACCAAATCTATCACTTTTCAAAGGTAGCTGTACCAAGTAAATCTCTTAAGTCCTTTTCATAATGAAGATGAGTTGTAAAGAACTGTTAAGAGTTCTTTCAGATTCATGAAGATGGCAGCTGACAGGACAGCAGGCTGCAAGATAGTGAATGAATGAGAGAGTGAAAGGAGAGTGCATGAATGTGTGAGGAGTGTGTGTATGTGTAAGAGACAGCTATATTCCATAGGACTGTTGAGGACTAGCAGACTAGGCTCCCCTAGGTGGGCAACCTCTAATGCTGCTGAAATCTCTCCCAGAGTGGTAGGTTCTGCTGCAGAGACTGTACCATCTTGAAGTGGAGAGTGGCTATGATCAGAAGCCCAGTCTTACTTTCAACTGGGGAGACCTTGGATACTTCCCAGTATCCTACAAACACAATGCTCAGGGACCAACTGCCTCAGCTGAGAACCCAGAAACACTGAGATTCCAGCTCTCCTAGCCATGGGTGCCTAAAAATTTTGTCTAGGAAGAGACAAAGTGGCACTGGAGATGGGGATGGGCCCTGAGCCTTCTCACAGAGGAGAAAGAAGGAACAGCTGAATTGAATAACATCCATCAGGACTTGGCAAATTAAACACAACTGGTGAGGCAATCCATGGAAGGAAAGTTCAGAGATCACCCTAGAGAGAGGTGAGATCTGGAATTCAGGCTTGAGGGAGAAATGTGTGCACTGGGTACTAGAATCTCAGAGGGAGATTGACCCCACCCATTCTATGGCCCTTGCAGTCAGTGTAGCCCTCAAATTTAGAAGGGGGTCCACAGGGCTGCTGGCAGAAGGGGACTCTAGATATAAGCTCACATTCAAGGGAAACTGTGCCCAGGAAGGCAGGCTGAAGTTCTATGCTGGCCACACAGTGCCAGGGGAAAAGACATGAGATGGTGCTGTTTCTTTGTCTTTTTTTTTTTTTTACCTCCTTGCTTTTGTTTCAATTAAAAGCACAAACTGAGACTGCAGGGGAAAGTTGTTTTGGTGGAAACTAGGGATCAGAATGAGATGAGACAAACAGGAAACTAGCTCTGGGTCAGTCCGTCCCAACAACCTAGTATTAAGTACAGCAGAAAAAAAAGAATCTAAACACTGGGTAGAGGGACCATTTAGTCCTGTAAATTAATACAGAAATACCACCACCCAAAGGTTGTATCAGAAATTGACTCTTGTGTAAATACAACTGAAGGCAGGCAGAGAAACAAAGTGAGCAGAGAAATCTCATCTGCTTGAAAACAAGGTTGTGGCTTATGACACAATGGAGGGGTGGACTGCAGGGGACTTTAACATTGTGCTGACTATCTGACAGGAGACAGAGGTTCCAGGCAGAACAGTAGAGGAAGTGAACAACCTTCACTACTTCACTTTTTAAACTTTTATCTTTTACTTGAGAAAATAAAATTTTTTTTCTCACTTGATTTTACTTTTTTATTATTATATTTTTATTTTTAATTATTATCACTACTATTATTTTACCTTTTTAAAATTTTTATTTTTTCTTTATTTTGTTTAGTTTTATTTTGGGATTATGTTCTACATTCTATTTTTATTTTTATTTTAGCATTATTTTGCTCCATCTCAATTTTTCCTTTTTGGCAACACTCTCTTCCTCACTTTTTCCTTTCTTCATCCTGTTTCTCCTATCCTATTTATGGTTTAGTTTTTCTCTATCATTTCTTTTTACTCCCTGTTAAAAATTGGTCTTACTCCTATATCTAATTTCCTCTTCCCTGCTCCAAGTCCATGTATACTTCTGTCTTCTCTTTCTTCATTGGCAAATTTAATTTTTTTTCTTTCTGTCTTGTTGTTTTTAGTTAGTTTTTCACTTTATTTTCTTTTTTTTTTGCTTCTGTTTCTCCTCTCCTCTCCTATTCTCATCTTCTAATAATAGTTCAATTACTTCCAATCACCAACTCAGGCCTATATACTCTGTTTTCTCCTCTTCCAAGAATAGATGAATACATAGATAGGTTAAGGGAAGAGAAAAAGTATATATATATAAAATAAAAAGAAAAATAGTAAAGAAATTATATGTGTATATATATATATATATATATATATCACTATTTTTCTTTTTATTTGATTTTTTTACTTTTCTTATTATAAATTCATTCTCTTTCTACCTCCCCTATATTGAATTGTGGCCATATCTCCATTCATTCAATTCCTTGACCTTAGCTTCTGGAAATAAGCTCCACCTTCTCAGATTCAGCTGGGTGTTTATTGATTGTGTGTTTGTTGTTTGCATTTTTTGGAATAGTTGTTTGTTTTCATCTCTGGGTGTTGGTTGTTTGCATTTTTTGGAATAGTTTGTTTTCATCTCTGGGTGTTGGTTGTTTGCATTTTTTGGATCAGTTGTTGGATTTTTGGAATTTTGCTCCCCATATAAATATACTTTTTCCCCTTCTTTTTCTTATATTTCTTTTCTCTCTTACATTTTTTCCTTTTCTTGATAATATTTTCCATTTCTTTCTCTCCCCTAATTTGTTAGGGGTTTTTGGTCTCATGAATACATTTATGTTTGGTGCCCTGTGCATTGTGTCTTTTCATGTTATGTTTTGTGCCATTAAGACAATGCAGGAGAGACAGAGCTACATAACCAGACACCCTGAGAAGAGCAAACATGGGGAACAACCTCCATAAAAAAGAAAAGAAGGAATCACCAGAAAAGGAAGTAAAAGAAATGGAGACAAGCCATATGTCAGAGGAAGAATTCAGGACAATGGTAATAAAGGACACTGAAAAGATTAGAACACAAATTCCACATATGTGTAAGAACCAATAGAAAATGAAGAAGAACCAAGAAGAAATAAAAAATGACATCACTGTTATAAAGAACTCATTAGAAAACATCGACAGTTGACTAGAAGAAGCAGAGGACCACATTAGTGAGCTATAAGTCATGGTAGGAAAAAATACCAAAGCAGAGTAGCAACTGGAAATAAAACTTAAAAAAACAGGAGGAGAGGCTAAGGGAACTTTGGAACAACACAAAATGAAACAACATCCACATAATTGGGGTCCAAGGAGGAGAGGAAACTGAGCAAGAAATAGAAAACCTATTTAAAGAAATAATAACAGAAAACTTCCCTGATATTGGGAAGAAGAAAAAACTCATACAAGTCCAAGAAGGTCACAGAGTCCCAAACAAAATAAACCACAAAAAAACAATCTCTAGACACATTATAATTACATTGCCAAACACCAATGACAAAGTAAGAATTTTAAAGGCTGCCAGAGAGAGACAGAATATTACCTACAAGGGTTCTCTCATCAGACTATCAACTGATTTTCTCAAACAGAACACATCATATCAGAAGGGAATAGAATGAAATATACAAAGTCACACCAAGGAAAGGTCTGAATCCAAGAATACTGCATTATCTAAGGCTATCAATCAAAGTTGAGGAGCTGCGAAAAGCTGAGGTATGGAGATGTGCGTGTGGAGAGAGCGGGTGCCAGAGAACCTGGCTGGCTTTCTCTGGCAGGAAGGAGACAGAGACTCTCAATGGCATTGAACCCTTATCCTACAACACTAAACCCCAGATCCAACCTAAACTCATAAGGGGGAAGTTTGGACTGTGAAAAGGAAGAAGTGCATGGAAATTTAGGGGAGTTGCAAAAGGTCAGAAGTCTGGTGATGGCACGGCACTGTGTGCAGAGGACCTGCTTCTGATTATGCCACTGGCTTTCACGAGTGGGTGAGAGACAGACTCTCACAACTGCACCACTTCTAACTTCACTAAACCTGTTTCAGGTGAAACCCTAGGGACCCAGACTCATATGGTCCTGGAGCACAGGGGAGCCAGAAAGGCAGCAGTCTAGAGGCACTACAAGAGCACGCGAAAGGGACTGCTCCAGTGATTACCCAGTCACGAGAGACTCCGGGGCCATGGAGGGTGGGGCCAACTGGAAGGCAAGGTGGTCTATTAAGCCCTGAGACTCCACCCATCCCAAGCTCAATGGAGAGGCTTCTGCAGTTTTGCAAGTCTGGTATCATAAGGCTGAATCGAACACAGAAGTTCTCCCCGCATAGTGAAAATGCCGAGACAAGGGAAGGGATTACAAACAAAAGAAATGGAGGAAAACAAACAACTGGATATAGAGTTCAAAACCACGCTTATAACGTTTTTCAAGAATCTCCTAGAAAAGATGGATAAATTTAGCGAGATCCAAGAGAAGATGAAAAAGAACCAACTAGAGATGCAAAAGAACCAACTAAAAATTAAACATACACTGACTGAATTAAAAAATATTGTACAGAGTCCTAACAGCAGACTAGAGTAAGGCAAGAATCAAGTAAAAAATTTGAAATATAAAGAAGCAGAAAACACTCAACTGAAAAAGCAAGAAGAGAAAAGAATACAAAAATGTGAAGATAATGTAAGGAGCCACTGGGACAGCTTCAAGCATACCAACATCAGAATTATGGGAATTCCAGAAGAAGTGAGAGAACAAGATACTGAAAACCTATTTAAAGAAATAATAACTGAAAACTTCCCACATCTGGTAAAAGGAATAGGCTTACAAGTCCAGGAAGCACACAGAACCCCAAACAAAAGGAATCCAAAGAGAACTACACCAAGACACATCATCATTAAAATACCAAGAGCAAAAGACAAAGAGAGAATATTGAGAGCAGCAAGAAAAAAACAGTTCATTACCTACAAGGAAGCACCTATATGACTGTCAGCTGATTTCTCAACAGAAATGATGCAGGCCAGAGAGGAGTGGCAAGAAATTTTCAACGTGATGAATAGCAAGAACCTACAATGAAGAATACTCTATCCAGCAAAGCTCTCATTCAGAATTGAAGGGCAGATAAAGAGCTTCACAGATATGAAAAAGCTGAAGGAGTTCATCAACTCCAAATCAGTATTATATGAAATGGTGAAGGTACTCTTTTAGAAGAGGAAGAAGAAAAAGGTAAAAGATAAAAAATTATGAACAAATACATATCTATCAACAAGTGAATATGAAAATTAAGGGAATTGAAGATTTGATCAACAGAATAAATTGGTGGATATAATAGATTCGGAGTACAGAAAGGGAGTCTACTGATAAGTCTCAGGGGAAGAAGGGTGAGGGGTATACAGGGAGAGACTGGACAAAAATCATACAGCTATGGATGAGGTCAAAGGGAGGGATGTAAGGGTAGAGGGAAGGGTGTAAGCAGGGTGGAAGGGAACTATGGAGGGGAAAAAAGAGAAACAAATGTAATAAACTGAATAATAAAGATTTAAAAAAAAGAAATGCTAAAAAGACTGCTCTAAAAAGAAGAAAGAGGAAAAGGGAAGAACACAGGCATAAAGAATAAAAATGGCAACAAACAAGTACTTATCAATAATAATCTTAAATGTAAATGGATTAAATGTCCCAATCAAAAAGCATAGGGTAGCAGAGTGGATAAGAAAATATGACCCATATATCTGCTGTCTACAGGAGACTCACCTGAAAACAAAGGACTCACACAGACTGATGATGAAAGGATGAAAACAGGTATTTTAGGCAAATGGAAATGAAAAATATTTGGGATAGCAATACTTTTTCTGACAATTTAGGCCTCAAAGTGAAGGCCATAACAAAAGATAAAGAAGGCCACTTCATAATACTAAAGGGAGCAATTCAACAAAAGGTACAACTCTGGTAAACATATATGCATCCGAATAAAGGAATACCCTAATACATAAAAAATGTTCTGGAGGATATCAAGGGAGAGATTGAAAGTAACACAATCATAGTAGGGGACTTTCATACCCCACTAACACCACTGGATAAATCCTCTAAACAACAACAACAAAAAAATCAGCAAAGAAAAATCAATCCTAAATGACTCACTAGATCAGAGGGAATTAATTGACCTCTTCAAAACATTTTATCCCAAAGCCATAGAATATACATTCTTCTCAAGTGCACATGGGTTATTTTCAAAGATAGACCTCATATTGGGCCACAGGAAATGTCTCTTCAAATTCAAGAAGATAGAAATCAGATTAAGCATCTGCTCAGATCACAATGGCATAATATTAGAAATCAACTACAATAAAAACAATGAAAAACATCAAACCTTTGGAGACTAAATAGCATGTTATTAAACAATGATTGGGTTAACAAAGAAGAAATAAAATGCATCATGGCAACAAACGATAATGAAAACTCAACATTCCAAAATCTATGGACATAGCAAAAACAGTTTTTTCAAATATATTTTATTGATTATTTACAGAGAGGAAGGGAGAGGGATAGAAAGTCATAAACATAGATGAGAGAGAAACATCGATCAGCTGCCTCCTGCATGCCCCACACTGGAGATGTGCCCACAAGCAAGGTACATGCCCTTGACCGTAATCAAACCTGGGACCCTTCAGTCTGCAGGCTGCAGCTCTATCCACTGAGCCAAACCAGTCTCGGTGTGAAAGCAGTTTTGAGAGGAAAGTTCATAGTTCTACAGGCCTACCTCAAAAAAATAAGAAAAAATGGTAATAAATTTTCTAACCCTACAACTCAAAGAGTTAGAAAGAGAGCAACAAGAAAAGCCCAGCATAAACAGAAGGAAGGAAATAATAAAGATCAGAGTGGAAATAAATTACATAGAGACTAAAAATTAATATAAAAGATCAACAAAACCAAGAGCTGATTCTTTAAAAGAATAAACAAGATTGATGAACCTCTAGCCAGGCTCATCAAGAAGCAAAGAGAAAGGACCCAAATAAACAAAATCAGAAATGTAAGAGGAAAAGTAACAACTGATCCCACAGAAATACAAAGGATTATGAAAAAATACTATGAGAAACTCTATTCCAATACAATGGACAGCCTAGATGAAATGGACATATTCTTAGAAAAATACAAGCTATAAAAATTCAAACAGGAATAATAAAAGAACCTGAATAGGCTAATAACTACTGAAGAAATTGAAGCAGTGGTCAAATATCTTCCAGCAAATGAAAGCCCTGGTCCAGATGGCTCTACAGGGGCTTCCTACCAAGCAGTCAAAAATGAACTAAAACATATTCTCTCAGACTATTCAAAAAAAATTCAAGAGGAAGGCATACTTCTAA
Organism: Lasiurus borealis; assembly: GCA_004026805.1. Lineage (NCBI taxonomy): Eukaryota > Metazoa > Chordata > Mammalia > Chiroptera > Vespertilionidae > Lasiurus > Lasiurus borealis. The sequence goes on along the minus strand of PVJN01030705.1, from coordinate 2,697 downwards.
GCTCTTTCTATGAAGCCAGAATTAGCCTAATTCTAAAATCAGATAAATATATCACAAAAAGAGAACTTGAGGCCAATATCCTTGGTGATCATAGCTGCTAAAATCCTCAACAAAGTTCTAGCAAGTTGGATTCAACATTACATTAGAAAGATCATTAACCATGAACAAATAGGGGTTATTTCAGGGATGCAAGGATAGTACAATATCCACCAATTAATAAATGTGACACCTCAAATAAACAAATTGGGAGACGAAAATCACATAATCATATCAATTGATGCAGAGAAAGCATTTGACAAAATCCAACATGCTTTCTTGATAAAAACTCTCAGCAAAGTGGGAATAAAGAGATCATACTTCAACATAATAAAAGCCTTATATGACAAACCTACAGCCAAAATCATATTCAATGGGCAAAAAGTAAACTCTTTTACCCTGAGAATGGGAACAAGACAAAGATGCCCACTTTCACCACTCCTATCTGATATAGTAGTACTAGAAGAGCTAGCTATAGTGATCAGACAAGAAGAAATAAAATGCATTCAAATTGGAAAAGAAGAAATAAAACTGTCCTGATTCACAGATGACAAGACACTAAACATAGAAAACCCCAAAGACTCCATAAAAAAATTATTAGATCTAATAAATGAATTAGGCAATGTAGCAACATAAAAAAATAACACCCAGAAATCTATAGCCTTTTTTATACAGCAATAATGAACTCACAAAAAGAAAAATGAAAAAAAATTATATTTAACTTTGCATCAAAAAATTAGGAAATCTAGGAATAAACTTAAGTAAGGAGGTAAAAGACCTGTACTCAGAAAAACTATAGGACATTCAAAGAAGAGATAGAGGAAGACATAAACAAATGGAAGAATATACCATGTTCATGGACTGGTAGAATCAACATCATTAAAATGTAAATACTATCCTAAGCAATCTACAGATTTAATGCAAGCCCCATTAAAACACCAACAACTTACTTCAAAGATCTAGAACAAACTACAAAAATTCATCTGGAATACAAAAGACGCTGAATAGTCACAGCAATCCTGAGAAAGAAGAACAAAGTTGGAGGGATCACAATACCAGATATCAAACTAAATTGCCAACCACAGTTCTCAAAACTGCCTGGTACTGGCACATTAACAGACATATAGACCAATGGAACAGAACAGAAAACCCAGAAATCCACCCAAGCCATTATGCTCAATTAATATTTGACAAAGGAGGCAAGAGCATACAATGGAGTCAAGACAGTCTCTTCAATAAATGGTGCTGGGAAATTTGGTCAAATACATGCAAAAATATGAAATTAGATTGCCACCTTACACCATACATAAAAACAAACTCAAAATGGCTAAAGGACTTAAAGGTAAGACTCCATAGGCAGCAAAATAGCAGACATACATATGTCGCAGCATTATCTTTGCCAACTCAGCTCCCAGGGCAATGGAAATGAAGGAGAAAAGAAACAAATGGTACTACCTCAAAATAAAAAGTTTCTGCACAGCAAAAGAAATCACCAATGAAACAACAAGAAAGCCCACTGTAGGGGAGAACATATTTGCCAATGATATTTCAGATAAGAGTTTAATTTCAAAAATTTACAGGTAACTCATATAACTTAAAAACAGGAAGATAAACAACCCAATTAAAAAATGGGCAAAATACCTAAAGGGACACTTCAAAAGAGGACATACAGAAATCCAGAACACATATGAAAACATGCTCAAAGACACTAATTACCCAAGAGATGCAAATCAAAATGACAATGCAGTATCATCTCACACCTGTCAGTATGGTTATCATCAACAAATAACAAATGACAAGTATTAGTGAGGATGTGGAGAAGAAAGAAATTTTCATGTACTGCTGGTGGGAATGCAGACTGGTACAGCCACTATGGAAGACAATATGGAGATTCCTCAAAAAGTTAAAAATGGAACTCTCATTCGACCCAGTAATCCCACTCCTAGCACTATATCCCAAGAAACTAGGAACACCAATCAGAAAGGATATATGCACTCCTATGTTCATAGCAGCATAATTTACAATAGCTAAGATTTGGACACAACCTAAGTGCCCATCAGCAGATGGGTGGATTAAAAAGCTGTGGTACATCTACACAATGGAATACTATGCTGCTACAAAAAAGAAGGAACTTTTATAATTTGCAACAGGATGGATGGAACTGGAGGTCATTATGCTAAGTGAAATAAGCCAGTTGGAAAAAGATAAATATCACATAATCTCACTCATACGTGGGATATAATGTTCAACATAATTTGATGAACAAGAATAGATACAGAGAAAAACGGCAGGGGAGGAAGGGTTAGAGATCAACAAAAGGACTTGTATGCATGCATATTAGCATAACCAATGGTCACAGATACTGGGGTGGTGGGGGCTTACCCAAGGTGGGAATGGCTGGGGGCGGGGATCAAAGGAGAAAAAGGAGATATATGTAAAACTTTAGACAACAACAACAACAAGAGTTCAGAATTAGGAGCATGTATTATTTAGCTTTGCTCCCTCTTTGCTACCTAGCAAGGTGGGTATCTTTAATATCATTAAAGTGAATTGAATGATTCTTGGCATTATAGATGCTCCATAAGCTATCCATACAGTTATAGTTTCCTGTTCTAGCTGAGTTGAGAGGCTGAAGAGGTTGTGTGTGTGTGTGTGTGTGGG